>VXBA01005506.1:889207-1150306 GCA_013399895.1 Serilophus lunatus | reverse complement strand
CGGCCCCCCCGCCCCACGTGCGGCCGCGGCTCCTCCCCGCTCCCACGGACAACTTTCCCGACGGGAAAAGTCTGTGCCGGCGCCTCTCGGGGCGGTGGTGAGAGTGAACCCCCCCCACTCCCCGCGCGGGTGGTCAGCCCGCGGAGATGCTCGTGTTCTACAGCCGGTCCTTTGCTTTAGCGGGAGGATTTCTAGGATTTTCCCAGTTGCAGATCTCTGCAATCGCTTCTCACCTGCGCTTTCCAGGTGGTTGCTACACGAGAGGACACAAAGTACAAGTCCCGAGGAAAAACTTGCACAAGCCTGTCATTGAAATGGTATCAAAGAGTTTGCGCAAGGCTGAGTGAAAGCTACTCTTAGTTCTCCGCTTTTTGATCGAGTGCTTGAATTCGAGACATTAACAACGTTCTCACATTTTCCTTTCCCCGTGTAATTAATTGTTCAGAAGTTGGACAGACGGATAGCGAGGTCTGCCTGTTGGAGAAAGGGACAGGCATCCGTTTGTTTGTCCTTGGCCACAACTCTTCAAAGTTACCCAAAACTGGTGCAAAAATCAAAAGTGGAAAAGAAGTAAGCGTGCACGTACCAGCTGTCCCTTCCAGGTCATGCTCCATGCTTCCAAACCTGAAAGCCAGGCCTCATTTTGAGCAGTCTTATGCATGACCGAACCCCTTCCAGCAAGGAATTCAGTTGTCAGATATGTGCGTGCCCTATTTTGCTGCTAATCGGGACTGAGAAGTGACACAGGGAAACAAAGAGGCTGGTCTGGCTCCCTGCGCTGCCCTAGCGTGCTCTCAGCCGCTACAGCCCGCAGACTTTGCTGCTGTCCCCTTCGCTCTCTCTCTCACATCTTTCCAGCCAAGCGTGTACCGCAATGATCCGCGATGCAGGAGAGCCGGCAGGCTCGGCGAGCTCGTGTGCGGCAGCTGGGAAAGGAGCTCACACTAACACAATGCTGGCCCAGCTATCGGCCAGGCTTAGCTCACAGACCTAAGAGAGGTCACAGCGGTACTTTCCCTGCCCTTACACCTGTCCTGGATGAAGCAGGGAAGCCTGTCCTGCCTTCACACCCTGCAGCGCACTCCTTTCCCCAGCTGCAATCTCTCATCTGGCTGTTTCGTAAAACTCCCGTCGCTGCAGACGCTGCTCTGCAGCTGCAGAAGCCGAGGTCTCTGGCCCGAGTGGCACAGCCACCTTCGAGCAAAGGAATGGAAGGGTTTGTCCAATGTCACATAGCACAGCAGTGAGTCAGCTCCGTTCCCTGTGCCTCAGGCACCTCTGTCCAGGCCTCCACGGGAAGCAGATGGGATTTGGAGTGCTCAGGAAAGTCCTTCCAAGGAGGGGGCAGAGCCTGCCTACTTGAGCACAAGTGGACTCAAGAAATTCAAAGTGCCTGCTGTGTCTCACCCTAGTTTGCTTACATCTGAGAGGCTTCTTTCCATTGGAACTTTAATATTTCATTTTAATGCTTAAAGCTATGCTGATCCCTTATGTTTGAGCAGCAATAACTGCCTCACATCTGCTTTTGCTGGCTCGGTAACCAGCTATCCAATTTGTCACTTTTAGGATGACAGGATGCTTTTTACTGTGCCTTCTCCAGGCTGAATCCCCTGGGCAATAAATGCTCAGGAGGTCTGTGAATCCTGTGGAGCAGCAGCATGGCTTGTGGGGAAGGGTTTCACTCTCGTCTATGCACTGGCTGATAGTTGTGTCACACGTGTGAGCTCACAGTGCAAGGAAACTCTCGTTCACAGCCGAGAGCTGGATGTGACGTATTTTCGTCACCATCATTTTGCAGGATGTGTTATGTGACAGCCCTGCTAAGCTAAAAATCATCTGGAATCCATGTGAGCATCACATGAGCTGTGGCTGCCCTGAATAGATCTCACAGAGCTACTCACGGAAAAATTTTTGAAAAACACTATTTAGAAAAACAGTTTTGCTAGTAAGATTTATGAGACGACAGATATCTATGGGCCATTTTCAGTTTGCTTACAAATATTGCAACACTAATGAAAGTGTGAGCTCTTCCTATCGTAATCTTAATGCGGTACTGATGTCTGGACCACTGTGTTCCCAAAATTGTTTTTGCTGGTAATTAACAAAACCAGAAATCTTAGCCAGAACTTTCTCTTGATTCTCAGACTTTCCCTTGGTTTTTTCCCCGGGATCAACTTCCTACTAATATATCTCCTAGTTACATCCAGTAACGAGCAGTCAGTCAATCTGGATAGCTCTAGATCCTGAAAGGTAGCACCATTTATAAGAACCCCAATAAAGCCAAAGCTTGTTATTGTCTTCGTTCCTGACCCTGTGACAACCCAGAACCTTACTGCTGCAACAAGCTGATTTCAGGACACAGCTGCTCCAGCCACATTTATTAAAGGAAGCCCTTGGTCAGCCTTAAACAGTTCTAAGCCTTTGACACATGGCAGGGGTGCTCCTGCCCAGAAAGGTCCCAGACCAACAGATAATTGGGTTACTACACCCATACAAACCTATCATTGCATTTCATCTGCACAGCATGTCCTCTCTTCCAGGGGAAGTCCTGCCTTTGCAGGGGACTGATTTAATGATTAACAGACTGTATTCCTTTCTAATAACTGCAGTTCTAATAATGATACTTTTCTTTTTTGCAAGGGTCTCTAAGTGCTTTATAAACAGTAATTAAGGAAACTTCACAGGGTACCTATCTAGGGAACAGCTGAGCATCAACACGTGGCAGGGAGAAGCTCAAGCACGTTCCTTATCTGAGGAAGGCTCATTACAGCCATCCTACCTCACCTGCAGTAGCTGGTCCAGCCTTATCTCCTGCAGGTCTGAACATTCTTTACCAGCTCACTGCCCATGACAGCACTATAAAAACAGATTTGGGCTGGCTCAGTCCTTAAAGTAGAGCCCAATTCCCTTGCTCATTTGTTTACAGTCACTATGGTTTGTTAGCCCATCTGTTGGCAGTCTCTAATCTGTCACGGTGAGCAGGCTGGGGCTTTCTTTTCTCCTTCAGGAGGTGCTCTGCACGCTTTGGGGCTTGCTGCAAACACACAACAGCTCAAAGGGTTCTTTCAAATAGGATATTGACCCATGGTTTTGGTCTCATAAGCGTCTCTGAAATTTCATGCTGTGTCCTGGATTCTAAAATGGGTCAAAGCTCCCCCAAGCATCAAACCATTCTCTCACATTTCCTACTAAAACTGGAGAAAACCACAGTTTTACTGATTTTTAGGCTGAAAAACTATGTCTAGTCACTAAGAATGTTGTGGGTTGACGCAGTTCAGAGCCATGCACTCTCACCAGAGAACATAAAAAAAAGATGACAATGATTAAGGCTACACAAAAATTTAATATAGCAGAATTTATTCTTAATTTCCAGCTAAACCTCAAACACTCAATGCTTTGATTTCAGAGGCCTCAAGGCTTTGAAAGCCTAAGCACGTGGATGCTGGGAGAAAAGAGAGAAAGAAAGAAAAAAAGACTTGGAACAGACATTGAAATTTCCTGTTGGTACACTCACACTACCACAATTTGAAAAAAAAAAATTTCTTATTTCCCAAACAAGAACTGTTGTCTATAGCAGTCCCATCTAATTTTTATAGGGGAACAATTTTCTGTGTAGGATCCAGGGTTTCTCAACAAGCTGGTATTGCTCTGGTAGCAAGGAGGGGATGGGCTGATGCTGCTCTAAGTCCTGACTCTGATAAACATTTCAACAGATGACCCAGCTCCTGGTAGTGAGTAAACCCTGTGTTTATTGAAAACCTTCCAAGTGTCAGGACACAAGAGCTGTGGTTAAAGCTGCTGACCAGTCACCATAGACAGGGTCTGCCTGAGTTTGGTCACAGAGCTGGGCTGCCAAGCTCCATCCCAAAAGGCAGCATCCTGTGCAGGACATCTCCAGCCTCCTGCCACAGGGGGGTTGGAGTCCCACCCCATGGCTGCCTCCTAGTGACTCTGTGATCACAGGATCTTAGGAAGGAAAAAGGAAAGTTGCCCCTTACTGGTATCCCATGTCATCTTCCTCTACAATTTATTTCAATAATATCACACATAGTGGAATATAAAGCTGAAGATCAATCTCATAACCATATTAAGACACTCTGGGGTATTTTATAGGGCTGTTAATATACTTCTTGGATGGTTAAAGTCACCCACAGCATAAATTAATGGCTCCATAAAAACATGCTCTGTCATATCCTATGGCTTAAATAACACACAACAGGCCGAGTATGTTGGGATGTTGGTGAACTTATTGGGTGGAAGCACAAGGGCTTAGAGTAACCACCTGGAAGTGGGGATCCCCTCCACCCAGGGATTCTGGCCTCAGGGTGTCCAACAATCATTTTAAAAAACAAGATTCTAAAAAATCCAACAAAACTACAAATTGTAGACTTCATTGACTTTCATTAGCACTTGTGGTACCAAGTTTATTAGCTTCTTTCAAACATATCTTCCCTGCAGAAACTGTTCTGTTCCAGGATATGATTGTAGTGGGTGTGGCTTTTTGGCAAGGATGGAGTCAGACTGCTCCCAGCCTTGGAAAGCTCCTGAGAAGGGGGGAAGTTGTGAGCAGATGGGACAAGTCCTGCTGGTTAGAGTAAGGATCAGAATGGCCTTGCAAGGTTAGCTGAGCCTGCCACATGTTTCAACTTCCCAAAAGAAATCTGAAGGAAACCTCAATGGAGTGTTCATTTCGGGCAGATTTTATTGGAGTGGAGGTCTCCAGTACACACAGAAGCATTTCCAAAATGAAAAGGAAAAATTACAAAAAGGAAAATCTTAGCTTTTCCTAGTCTTTCCTGAGTAAGATCTAGTTATAGAAGGAGAAAATTCCTCCCCACAGTGTGGTAGATAATAAGTCTCACTAAGTCACATTCTTCCCTAGAAATTTTTCTTAGCTATTTTAATGGTTCCACATGAGTTACCAGAGACTTTTCAGTAGACACGAGCTGTGTCCTGCTAAGATAAGCTATCCCAATTCACCTCTCTCAGCTGATAAACCTCCCCCTTTCTGTTTCTTGAAAAAAGGGCTCACCTCTGATTTGTGCTGCAAGAGCTCAACATAACTGCACAAGGAACCAATTCTCACCCAAACTCACTTCAGCTCAAGAGCCTCATTCTCTCCTGCTTTATTACCCTCTGCAGATACACAGCAAGTCTCATCACATCCTTGAACTCCACCATCAGCTCTACTGAGGCTGTTCTTCCCCTGCTTCCTACATAGCACCACCTTCATCCCATTCTCTCTGTCTCCTCTCTATTTTCTCTATCTTCAACATAAAACTTGCTATTCATTCTCCCTAAAAACTGGTAAGAGACAGCTAAATCAGGAAAGACTTGTGCTCTAAGTCTTTATGGTACCATAAAGAAGAGACAAAATCCAAACCTTTCAAAGATGCTGCATGTTGAATAAGTTGTTAGTCCCTTGTGATGGATGTGTATTCAGGTCTAATGGCTCAAATATGGGAAAAAAAGCAGGAAGAAAAAGCTCAGAATAACCCTCCTCTCCCCATGGCACAGTCTGGTTCAAAACACTTGAGTGGAACTAAAGGTGTCAATCTCATGATTTAGTTTGAAAATAAAACTAGCCACAAGGCCCCATCTTCCCAAAACTAACTGGCACGTGGGGTTGTATCAGTGCAGTATCTCACCCACCAGCTCCACTTCGAAGGGTTTGTTTTTCCCTCAAAAGTGAAGAATCAATGCACAGAATATCAATAGCAATTCTGTATACAGAGTGAACATCAAAAATCCCTTTCCCCTCATAAAAACCTTGAGTTGAGGAAAGATTTCTATAATAGAGAATTGATTTCATCCTCACAAAAAAGTTTGCCCAAGTATACTCAATGAGATTAAAAGAAATAAATAAAAAAGCCAGCAATAAGGCACAACGAAGGGACAAGTTGAACATTTGGGAAAGGATTTCCTCTGGAGAAATACAGACATGCTCTTCTGTAGCTGGGAGGTCTCTCTCTGGGTCATAATTATAATTCTGGCAAAAGGCACAACAGACAAGGCAGCAACAGATAGCACAGCCTCAATCCTGCAGCCATCTGGGGGCTGGTTTTCCTCTGCTCATGAGAATAATTTACAGGCATCAGACAAGCCACATGTGTAAGGCTGAGCATACACATAAATATTCTCAGAAGCAGAGCCAATTAACACACTACAAGATATCACTCAGTGATTTAGAAGATATACAAACCCCATCTTGCTTTTTGAAGCACTGAAGCAGAAGAATTCATGGTGATGTCTGATGTAGCTTCACAGAAACATCCCTGGTCAACTTACTGCTTGCTGGTCTCACAAGAGCATCTTTATGCTAAAGCAGCATCTACTGCACATATGAGCTTGGCCCAACAAAAACAGCAGCTTTGATATGAGGCGCTACCCCTGCCATGCCATACCCCCTATGGAAAGATTATGATCATCATTACTATTTATATAGAATAACAACCAGAAGCCTTGGCTGGGACAAACAGCTCCCAGGGCTAACTCAGCCAAACATAAAAGGAGATGCTCCTTTTCTCCAGGCAGCTCTAAAGAGGGATTTGGGGCCTGGGAGCAGGTCAGTGGCAGTTGGGATTAGGATTCCTGACTCCCTGCCTAGTGTCCTAATATTAGCTCTCATTGTCTCCCAGCCCATCTCATCATTCTTTCACATGAACCACAGGCCCAAATTAGCCTGTCTCGCTGCATAATCTGCCAGCCCATCCTGTGTGCTAAATTAGTCAGGGACTGAGGAAACATCATGGGAACAGCTCTTGTATAGTGTATGTGGGCTAAGCTATTCCTACAGCATTGTTTCTCTGTGTTTTCCAAGCATCATCACAAAAGAATGATGGGCTAGATCCGGGAGCTGTCGGCTCTTCTCTTGTCCGTGCTCCAGCCTGGCACTGCTTTCCAGCGCAGTGCAGAGATGAAAGCTGGCTCAGTGGTGGCTCTGCTAGGAGCCAGCTTTGGGAAGAAGTGTTAACAAATGAACTCCAGTTGGGGGGTGGATGAGCAGATCAAGAAGCCGCTACCAGTGCTGGGTCTTGCATGATCCCCGGTCCATCCTTGCGGTAAGTGCAAGCCTTCTTGGTGTGGTATTTAGAAGTTTGCTTCTTCATTTTGCATCCAGTGATGGATGGGTTCATGAGTTTTCATCTGTCACATGAGCTTCTTATCTCGTCTCGCTCTCTGGCGGCAAGCTCAGGGCTGTCCACAGAAATTCACAGCCCTCAGCACAACGGGGCTATGGGCTGATGAGGCTTCAAGCCAGTGCTCCCAGCAAGTTCCAGTCAGCTTTGAGCCAAGCTCATCCTGCTACCAGGGGCTGATGGCATTAATTTCCACTGGGCTCATTAGCCTGTGTGGAGTGAGGCTTTAATCAGAAGCCGAAAGATATGGGGGGAATCACACCAAATCCTATCTTTGGGTCACCCGACACACAGCCACCACCTCCTTCCAGAGGAGGGACTGCTTGCAGGGCACAGGGCAGCAGGTAAAATAAAAACAGGGGCTCATGGGGAGCCCGTGACCCAAGCAACCAGTCAGCCAAGTCATAGGACTGGTTTTATAAGGTGCATGCAGGGTTTTGGACAGCAGCTATTGAAAGACAAGCGACTCATTGAATATTATCCTTTTCTGGCAGCAAGATCAGTGCAGTCAATTAGCTGTAAAATCTGAATCATGTCCCTGGCAGGCAGGCTCGAAGAGGAAGCAGCTCCACCTTCCTGCTCTGCCCACAGAGGTCACGGCATCCACTGCATGGTTCTGCCGACAGCAGCCTTTGCCAGACCTGTCACAGGCAGCCACCACAGCAGGGATAAATCAGGATATTGCTCCCACAGTGCAGCAGAACAGCTTAACTCCCAGTTCTCAGCATGACGTCATGGAGGCTTTCCACAATCCCAAGACCACTGCGCAAAGCCCTGTGCAATAAATCCACCCATGCAGCACCACATATGGATGGACGTCACATCTCCATACATCCCTCAACACCCTTTTACTGCCAGGCTCATTTCTTTTTTATTGCTATAGAATAAAGTCTTAACACTCTTGACTTGAATCAAATGAGCATTTAGTTGAAGATCCATGGAAACTGAATTGAATTATACGATGATAGGCACAGTCCACTGCCCAGCAGAAAACCAGTACTGGGAAAAAGAAGCCCATCAGAGCTCCTGCAGTGAACTACTTGCTCTTAGGAGCTGTTGCTCCCCAGTGACTCTTTGGAGACAACATCTGAACCAATAAAGTTGTCTTCACACTTCTTTGTTGGCTACAAATCCACTCCTACCCTGTATCATCCCAGTTTCCACCCTCCTGTGCGTGTCACCGGGTCCAATGTCCAGCCTCACCAGCTGGAGATGAGTCATCCTCATCCTCCTCATCCTCCTCAGTGTGATGGGGATTAGACCCAAGGCATATTAGCAAAATGGAAGGCTTGTCTTGGATCAGGGCCAATTTCAGCATGTCGATAACTTATAAAAACACGTTGCTCTCCAGCCAAGCAAGTTTCAGTTCCTAGATGATTCAGCAGCAGCGCTACAAGGAAATATGGATGTGAAATATCCCTGTAGGAATTTCCTGTATAATTTTGCATTGAAATAAAATGCCCTGAGCCCAGCAGTAGAATGGAAATTGGGAATTAAAGATCATTCCTTCTGTGACTGCAGGGATACCTAAAAGCTGGGAAATTTTTAGTGGAGTTTCAGGGTGGGAGAGGAGGAAGAACAAAAGCAGAAACCAGGGAGGGGGAAGACCATGTGGTAGAGAAGGAAGGGAAATACAGTTCTTAGTTTTGTTTCAGCCATTTTGCACCGGCTGCAACTGTTGTCACTAAAAACATTACAATCCTGTGTGCAGGTAAGGGAAGAGTTGGAGTGAGAAACCTCTAAAAACATATTTTCAGAAGGCAGCCTAGAAAATGGGAAGTATAAGAGCTAGGGACAGCTCTAAAGCCCATCTGAACACTTTGGGTTTTGGACGTGATCCATATCTACTTTAAAAAAGAATGAGAAAAGGAAATATAAAAAGAAAAGTACCACCTAACTGCCCAATGTACATTAATTTCTGAAAGGGCATGGCAAGCCAAAGATTAATATTTCATCTCTTCTGACCTCTTTCAGTTCATTATCCTAATTGAGAGCTTCAGGACAACAGCAGCACTTCCCTACATGTAAAGTCATCAGGGACAGGATGGCACAAGGTGTAACAATCCTTCTGAACAGACTCCAATGGGAGATGGAGTGAAGGGAACTGTGAATCCACTGCAATAGCACGAAGCTACTTCAGACGGAGTTACTGAACAAATTTCTGTTTGCTCAGAAACAATTCCCTCAAGGGAGTACATCCCCCACTCCCTCCTTTTATCATTTCACTCTAACACTCACTTGCCCAGAAGCACCTTGCAAGGTCAAGTGACCATTTCTGAGCAGCCTGAGCCAATGCTGGCTGGACTAACACCATGTCATGCAGAGCAATCTCTTCCCCTCAAGTGATCTTTTCAAGCCTCCTCCTGGGAGAAACCTCACACTCACTTGTGTGCAGATTGACAGCCACCCCACAGTTCAGGGAGAAGCTCAGCATCCTAAAACCTTGGCATGAACCCAGTCCTCCCTCCCCAACCTGCTGCCTGCCCACATTGCTGCTGGTTCTCTACACAAGCAGCAATTTAATCCTTCTATTTATAAAGAAAATCCATTTACATTTTACTGTGCAGCATAGACCTTATCATCTATCCTTACATGCATGGGAATCCCACCATGACTTCCCTGACAGCCAGGACTGGCTGTTGCTCTACTCAGACTACAGAAATTCCCTGCATTTTAACTTGTCATGGTTTTAGTTGCTTCTCAGCACTGACATTTCCAAAGGTTGCTTCTTTTCTGCTTTTGTGTAAAGCCTGTTTGTATTTTTTTTCCTCTGTCTCTTCCCTGGAGCCCTTGCTAATGAAAGCTGCATGCTGATGACCTCTCCATTTTAAATAGTTTAATATTTTTAAATAAATATGGGATACTGCCATGATTATGTTGGTATTTCATCTACCCTGCAGCACAAGGAGCTGGAGCTGACAAAGGCAACCATGGCTTTATTTGTCATTGTGCTGCTTATTTGCCATAGAAAGCAAGGGAAGGAGCTGGGATAAAATAACACAGCAGCAGATGTGTTATTCCAAGTGGATCACAAGGAGCTGCTCCCCATCCTATTCCAGCAGATGAATGTAATAAAGAGCAAACTTTTCAGTTCTTAATTTGATTACTTGAAATGACAGGGCTGCAAAACTATTAGCTGAGCCCCAGAGTAAAGCAAAGGAAGGTACGTGGGGAGGAAATCTCTTATATCATTTTTCCATTGCCTTGCAACAGAATTAACACATTAGCCCAACATTCAGCTAATCTAACTTATTCCTAATTTCTGTGCAAAATTTATTCTGAGCAAAGCTTATTCTGAGCAGTAATATTAAAAATCAAAAACCAAACTAATAGTGATAAAGGAAAAGAGCCTGAGTTTAGGTCAATATTTTCAACATGTTAATTAAGTTTTCAGCCCATCAACTTCTGTTGTCCTAATTTCCCTTCTTTCCTTCTGGGTGTAGCTGGATTTCTGCTATGTGCAGATCATGTGGGTTAGAGCTAAAATTTGCTTGTCCCTCACAACCAGCTTCTCAGGCAGAAAAAAGCTCCTAGAAAGTTCACCCAATGGTACCCGAGGATTGCCTTCACTCCCAGGTGGCATAAAGCCAGGACTGATGCTCTACAACTTCCACTCCCAGCCTACGATTTTACCAAGGCATGGGGTGTGAACAGGGACTGCTGCCAAGGCAGTAATTTACAGCAATGCAATCCATCCCCATGGACAAGGAGGAGCAGCGATAGCTGATACCAGCTGTTCCCCAAATGTTTCCACTGAGGAGTCAGCTTCTGGGCTTAAAAACCCAGCTTCCAGATTTGAGAAGCCTTCTTTTGTGGTTGAAAGCTTCCTGCTACAGCTGAGCATCCTTCAGGCTCCTTGTGCTGCTGCCTTCTCCTTGAGCACCTCTCCTTTACACCTGCTTTCCTCAAATTGGAAATCATGCACAGCTACCCTCAAAAACGTGGCCTCCTGCAAGCCACCCAATTCAGATAAGTGCCTTTCCCCCATCCCCAAAAGTCATCTGAACCTCAAAGTGTCAAGCCTAAGCCCCATCAGCCTTTCTCCCTTTGAGTCCAACTCACTGGAAGACCATGCAGCCCATGGTCCTTTTCCACAGGACACAAACAATTGAACAGCCTCATGCAAATGGATGGGGAATGAAGGTCAGGGTTATTTTAAGTGACTTTACTCTGAGATTAATGAGGAGGCAGTCTGAAGCTATACCCAGCTTCTTGGTTGCTATTTCTGACTCTTTCCTCCCTGTACAGCTTCCTTTGATGGCGCCCTGCAACAGCACTGTAAGGGAGATGCCTCTATACAATCCAAGGCTCCCCACCTCCCTTGCATTTACCCTGAAACAGGAAGTGTTGTGCATTAAAACACCATGCTGAAATGGCATGGGCTGGGACTTGCTGGTATTAGGAAGGGCAGAGGAGATGTGTGCCCTGGGGACAAGCAGAAGATGACCGGCAGCTCTCCTGCTCCAGTTTCCTGGACTTAAAGAGAGGTAAAAAAGCATGAAACGAAAGAACCTTAAAAAAAAAAATCAGCTTTCCAGAGATCAAGGCAACACCTGCTTCAGCCTCAGAGCTTGAAGTGTGTGCTGAACTCAGGAGCACAGCAGAAAGGTACAATTACCAAATTGCCTCTAAATTGTGTCATTTATTAAGTGTTTTGCATGGTGCCATGGCCTCTGGAGGAGACAGTCCTGAGAATATCCCCCCAAACCACCCTGCCTGTCAGACTGGTTCCCGTGAGCCAGGAGGGTGACAGTTCCTAAGGGGCTCATGGTCCCCACACTACTTTCCTTTCCTCAGCTCCCATTCAGCCAAATACTTGCATTAGTTCTGGTTCACTGACTGCCTGAATTTATATAAAATAATCAGTCGTGCCCTATAGATTTAAAATTCCCCTGTGAGACAGGGTGGGCATAAGTGCTATGTTATTAACCACTGGAAAACAAACCTGAGAGAATTCATTAAGAAAGAGGGCAGTTGGGAAATAAACAATTTTCCCCATAGTTTCTGAACTGCAGTTCACAAAACATTAAATTTCTCATTATAAGCCTGGAAAGTTTTAATGTAAAAAAAAAACCTGACTTGTGATACAAAGTATAGGTTTTTTCTGCTCATTAAAACATCCCCCTGAGTATAATTTCCCTGCCCTTAATCCTGAACCTTAAGGTTTTCACAGGTAGGTAGGTAATTAACACAAATCTGGCTCAATTACACAGCTCTTGCAGTGTTGCAGGTCTAGCTGTAATGGAGCTGGGTTCTGCTGGATGCTGAGCTCCTCCAGACCCTCTTGGGCAACAGCAGCAGGGGGCTGGGTATCCTGTGATGTCCCTGGATCACAGGACACAGCACACTGGGAACCCGGTTCCTTGCTCAGCTACACTCAAGGGAAAGGATTTCTGACCAAAATACATGGGAAACAGTGTCAAAGGCTTGAGGGCATCAC
Source organism: Serilophus lunatus (assembly GCA_013399895.1). NCBI lineage: Eukaryota > Metazoa > Chordata > Aves > Passeriformes > Eurylaimidae > Serilophus > Serilophus lunatus. The sequence goes on along the minus strand of VXBA01005506.1, from coordinate 1,137,727 downwards.
CTTCCCAGTGATGTCCCTAAACACACTCTTTTCTCCAAGCAGCCAAGCAATGCTGACTGCTCTGTGCCACCACAGACACCAGCACCACATGGTAAAAAGCCTACCACCAGACCCTCTTGCCAGGAAACAGGAAGATACATAGCTCTGGGTTGGCTCAAAGCAGTTCTCTGCTCTGTGGTGCACATCAGGGATGGGTTTTGTGAAGTCAGCTACATGGTGCAGAGGAATGAGGTTATCACACAGGTTTGGATCCATGAGGAAAACAAATCTCAGTGCTACCAGGACCCCTGAGTGAAACGTTTTGACTTCTGCAATGCAGGGGGCAGCCTAGTCCCTCTCCAACACTAGGAATCTCTATCCTGGAAACAAGTTAGGAAGCCTCCAAGTAGACTCAGAAGAGTTTATTACATCAACATAAGTCCCATTTATAGCACCTTGCACTCAGAGGTGCAGCCCAAGGCATCTGAGTAATTTTAAAAGTAAGGGCTTTCTGCAAGTTCTTTCCAATGCAAAGGAGGAGGAATGAAGTTACTTGCCCAGATTTATGCACCTCAAAGCCGAGAAAGGCTTAACACCCAGATCATCTGCCTTCCAGCCCTGCTTGGCTGACTGACAGCTGCCTTTCCCTTTGCATTTAAAAATGTGAATACATTAGGTCCTGGGTTTTCTGCATTTATCACAACAAATGTGGTCATACATGCCATCACAAGTAGCACAAGGCAGGCAAAGCTGGAAGCAGCTTTCCTTTTCATGTGAGAAGTCAGTCTCCCACTAATGCCCTACAGCCTTCTGACCCCCCAGGCACACCAGAAGCAGGAATCACAGTGGGTGGAATCCTCCTTCCCCAGTTCTAAGACTAAATCCAAAGTCACAGCTTCAGAGGAACTGTTTTTTTCCAACACTCAAGGAAGAGACTAGTGTCATCCTGCAGAGCCAGCTTTGAGCCTGCCACCTGCTCCACAGCTCAGCTCCAGGCAGGAGGACCTTCCTTGCAGAGGGGCAGCCCCCCAGGAACACGGCCCCACACCATCACCTGCTCTGGCAACGAGGCACCCTGGCTCACCCCTCCTGCCCCAGAGGCTTCTCCTTTGCAGGGTCCTCCTCCTTCTCCACAGCCAGAGCGGGGCACTTGGCGATGCTTGTTCCACCCCACTTCGAGCTTAGTTAAGTGCCCGGTCCCTGAGGGCAGCTCTGTCACACCAAGGTGTGTGTGAGGAATCGCTGAGTACATAACAGCAGCTTCCCTCCACACCCCTGCGAGTAACTCATTTCCCTCTTAAGTTGTGGATGAAAAATAAGATGTAAAACCAAATTATACACTGTTTATGTACATAATTCCCTGCGCATCTGGATAAGAGCATGCCCGTGGCCTATTTTACGCTGCATCTGATTCTCATTAGCTGCTTGCGATTCTCTCTCGATGGAGTTTCACTGCTCTCCTCAGCACTCGGGGATACAGCCGGGCTCCTCCCTCTCCCCAGCGTGTCCATCTACTGCCCAGCCCACCGCGACACACTTTGAGCGGATCTGTAACTCTGTTTCTCAAGTGACAGCCCTGTTGCTTAATAACTACAAATAAAGCCATAGCTCTCCAAAGTTAATTTTGTAAATTGGCTGCAGGGGATTTACTTACAGTAACTGAGACCAGAGCCGCGGACAAACCTAAAGCAGAGCCCGTACGTGGCCTCAGGCAACAAGAGCAGATCAACCCTCCTTTACACCAGCCCAGGCTCTGGAGGGTTTCTTTAGGAGTTAAACTTTGCATGACTCTGTGGGCAACATTCCAAGATGAGCTATTTTGCAAATATATTTTTCTTTCTGTGAAATACACTGTTCCCTGTTCCGTGCATCACAGCCTTATCCAGGTACAAAAGCAGATTACAGCACGTTGCTGAGTGAGCAGGTAAGAGGCACAAAGGGAGTTTGGCTGATTGGATGTTAAGCTTCATCTTAAGCAATTTTAGTATTTTATTCTTCAGGATCTTGATTTGACCAAAAAAATTAATGTTCTGGGATATGCACAGAAGCAGAGCAATTTCTTTCCTATAATCATTGTCACCTTCAATTGAGGGGAACATTATCAAATATAGCCTTTAATGCATATCAGAAACATCTACCTGAATAGCATTCCTACTTGTAAAGTAAAAATTTACCTTGCCATAAAAATCCCTGCAGTAATCAGGGCCAGAAAGATTTAACATATTTATAGATTTCTTCTACTTACAAAGGAACAGGAGAGCTACAGATTTACCCTAAATCTGAACTTATTTATTAACTCTTCAGGGAGTGACAAATTTACTCCCATACAGAATCAAAACTTTAGCTTTTCACTAATGTTACAGCAGCCTCCCAAAGCCAACAAGAGAGAAAACACACAGAAAGAAAAACCCACAAAACAACAAAACTCAACATTTTTTTGGTGCACAACTGAGAGATCTTAAAATGCCTGATTTTCTGGTAGTTCCCAGTAACCAGCTCTTATGAACAAAGGAATAGAAAAAAAATTATTGTGCCTCCTTACCATTTTTATGGATTATGAGAGTGAAAATACAGCAATTTCTGGGAACTCACCTAAGCTTCCAACATACTACAAAGGAGTTTAAAGTCTCAGTTGTATGAGACCTCTTTCCTGCTCCTCATTTTTCCTCAGCTCTTTCCCTATGCTATAAGATGAGGGTATGGGACTATGGGCTGCCTTTATACCCCTTATCCACAACCAGCCCAGCGCCCAGTGGCCACCATTAACTCCATTAAATTTATAAAGCAATTAGAAATGGGTGAACAATGCCAAAAAAACTTCAGTGAAAGTCCTCTTAGCTTTTTAAACAAATTCATTCCAGCTGGGTTCATGCTCCTAGTGCATCAGCTTCCCACATGGATCCCAGCATGGGAGGTCAGAGGAAAAAAGGTTTTGGAAGGGTGAATGTTAAGTGAGAATTAGAAGCTGTATGTAAATCCTGAGCTTAAGAGAGGGCCTGTGCAAACAGGAAACACTCCCAGGCCACGTGAGTTAAATGGCTAATTAAATCAGCACAAGCATGGGGTCCATGAATGGGCTGTGGGTCAGAGAATGAGCAAAAAAAAAAGCATTCATGGAACTGATTAATTGAAGGGAATTGTGATCTGTCTGCAAATAATTCAATCGAGTAATTATAGCTGGGCAAGGAAATGTTTTTGCATGTGGAAGATTTTGAAATATTTCCCTGTTTTAGCTTAGGACAAAATAAATGAAAACTGAAAAGGGAAAGAAAATTCAGATATGATCCATCTTGAATCTGGTTAGATTAGTTTGAAATGTTTCTGGTTTTCTCTCTAGACTTATTATAATAATGTTTCATAATTATATTTACTTTTGAATACCAAGACTTTTTTTAGACTCCATATCTGGAAAGCAATTTCATTTTAAACATTGAAAACATTTCAAAGTGTTAAGAAGAGTTTATCAAAATATCTAATAATCTACCAGCTAAAAAACCACAACCCTCTCAGTCCTTTTTCCATTGTATGTTGGTAAGCTCTAAAGATAAGAGCCTTGAAGGAGGTCAAATTTTCTTAGTTACCTTAAGTGAAACAACCCATCAAATGTAATATTTTTAATCATCCAGGCATTGGAAACAGAATATGACCAAATGAAGCAGGACAAGACCATCACATTCCATATCTCTCACATCTCAATCCACCACGTTTCTTCTTTTAATTATCTTAGTTATCTTAAATGAGGTAAACCCTCAGCATTTCTCCAAAGGCAAGACTGGGGAGATAAAGTTTCAGTTGACTCTCAAAATGACAATGGGGTGGCTCAGTTTCCAGTCACAAAAAGGCTGTAACACAAGCAGGGCACAAAGGCAGTGAGGCTCCCTGCTCTCCAGGAATAAAAGTGAACTAATGTGTACTTGGCCCTGGAGGAAACACCGTGTAAGGACCTGTTTTGACCCCAAACACCCTTTAAAGTCCCCCAAGGGAAGGTCTTAGAGGGTTGCTTTTATGTGTAAGTATAAAGTAGGCATTGATTAGGGTTTATGAAGATTTAAGATAACTTTGGCACAAAAAGGCAAGAGTAGTGAGTTGGTCAGTTTTTGTAGTTTTGAAAGTTTTTCTGCCACATCTGAATGACATTTAATCAAATCTCCCATGGGAAATATTTGGTTTACTGAGTCCAAAGAAATGAAGTTATAAACTTTATAAACTGTATCTGACTGATGATGGTGTGCAGCTTACAGAGACTGTTCAAAGTGGCTGGCTCAGGATTGGGATGTGAGACACCCTGTCAAACATCACCTATTAATTATCTGGGATTAAAAATTACCATAGGAAGAGGGACATGAGGGATGGCAGTCTGGGTATCACATGTCTCAGTCCAGCAGTTTTCTTCTTTTTGAGCAAATATTATTTGCTTCTGAACTGTGTACATGATTGTCACATATACCACCCAGACATGAGTGCCTTCATCAAGGTGACTAGCAACTTTTTATTTCTTCTTTGATTAAGTTAAATAAGAAAAAGCTTCCACCAACAACACCAAAGCCTGAGGATTACTCATCCTTCACTTCTGGATGCTAAAATTAGTCTTACACAAAAAGGATGTTGAAGCAAAAAATCCCAACTTTTTAATACATGACTGCTCTTAAAAGGCCTTCCACCTCAGGATCTCAAATCCCCTTAATTAGAAATTGTAAACTTAATTAGACCTCAGAACAACCCTGTCACTGAGGCAAATCTCTGATTAATGGAGAAGTGTCTATCAGGGGCCAGATTCAGTCCTGGCCAGACTGACAAAGGCATCAGAGAGACAGACAAAACAGCTGAAAAAAGGCTGAAGCAGAAACGGTTCTGATAAAACTCTGGATAGACACAACGACCACCACAGGCCAAAGTCCTCTGGAAAGCATTACTTGGAGGAAAAAGCCAAAAATGGCACCCTGGACAACCTGTGCTGGGCCAGGCATCCTGGGTGCTTGTGACATGAGAAGGTGGAGCCTGGAGTGTCCTTGGGTCTGGGAGGAGAGGAACAAGCAAATCAAGGTGTCCTCAAGCCCAAGGGCTTCTTCTGCTCTGCTGCAGAGAAGAGGTGATTTTTAGACCAGTGTCACGTGCAGGCTGCACGGTTCATCCCCGAGGTCTGGTCCCAGGCAGCTTGGCAATGGATCACCTGGGCAAAGGAAATAACATTGCAGACAACACTGAAATAGCAACATGTCTCAACAGTTGGCAAACTGTTGGAAAGGTGACTTTATTTTGCTCTATGCCCAGGGACACAGGACTGGCAATTTAATGATAGGGAACTGTTTGATTCCTGAGAAACTGGCAGAAACACCACCTGGCTTTGTGCAGCAAAGAAACAAGGTCAAGGATTTAGCTCATCCCATCTGTGATATTTTTACACTGCAATTTATATTACAGTGGGAAGAAGAGGCCTTGTCAGAATTCGAGACCCCCATGGTCCAGGAAAAACACCAGAGGAGAGGCAGCGTGTGCCTCAAAGCCGCGTGCTCCAACGTCCAGCTCTTCAGGGAGGGACACTCAGCCAGTGGGATTTTGGGGGGACAGTGGACCTCAGATGGACTTGGTGCTGCAGCCACATGCAAAGACCTTATGACTCTGCCAAGGAACTGCTGGTGTGGCTGGAGCTTACCAGATAGGGGCTAGGGGAGAAGGGGAATGCAGATGCAGTGAGGGTCTGGTCCACAGGGTAGGAAAATAAATCCAGCTCTCTCACAGCTCTCTGTACTGGTATTTTACAGGAATTTACTCCCTTTTCCCTAGACACCTCTGTATTTCACTGACAGTATTGTAACACTACCTCAAAGCTTTTTGGATGCTATAAGCATCCTCTTGCATGAATTATGCCCTCAGTAAAAAACTAATTTCCACTCCCAGTTACATCAGTTTAAGTCTTCAAACGGTGATTTTGGCTTTGTATCAGTGCTTTTGACAGACATGGGCCCCCTGGGTCCAGTTTGGCTGCGCTCGCACATTTTCAGGGTAGTTGCACTGGGAACATGAGTTTCCTCCCATCCTTCAGTCTCCTGCAACCTCAGGTGGTTTGAGGAAAGTTGGTGCTGAAGATTCAAAGTGTGAGGTTTGCAGCAAAAGTGAGGAGCAATTCCCAGAGGTATCCCTGTACTGGCTGTCCTTGGGGAGGAGAGCTGGGAGGGGAAGCATGGAGCCAGGGTCTCCTTCAGGAAGGGAGGGGCTCCAAGGGGGAACAGAGATCATTTTCTGCTAAAACCTCATCCCACTTCTCCATAACTCTGTCAATCTCTTCCTTCCTTCACTCTCCTGCTTACACCATTGTCCTCTCCTGCTTGGAATTTACTTTAAGTCCCTTCCAACCCCAAATATCCTGATTCTAAGGAGCCTTTTTCCTAGGTATTTTCCCTGGACATAGAATTCAGGATCCTTAATGGAAGTTCAGTTACATCCTGAATAGCAAAAAGAAAGTTTGATAGGTAAAGGCAATGATGTAAACTACAAGCAGATGAAGGAAGGTTTTGCCTTATGGTTTTATGAGGCTGCTTGATGTGTTTTATTAATGAAATATTTAATGTAGGCAGTTTACTAATGCCAAACTCCTCGGAAATGAAAAGGAGCTCTGCTTGGGCAACAAGGGTATTCAGCTGGCCCCAGAAACTCAGAATATTTGGGATGGAAAGTTAAAAATAAAAATAACTAAAAAAAAAAAAAAAAGCAGAAGGGAAGGAAAACCCCCACTGGATTTACTGTGTAGTCATTAACAAGGTATCCCACAGGTAGAACATGATTTATGGAAAACTAAAGAAACTGTCCTGGTTTTGCTAGAATGGAGGTTTTTGTTCTGCTCAGGGCACTTTATATGAAACAGATGCACAGTCGATAAATCAGGCTGTCCAGCAGGAAGCACAGCCTGTGTTTGCTGTATAAATTATCATGTTCTTTGTAGGTAAATGCTATGGATGAAACAGGGGTATTCTTGCTTCTTAAACATTGATTATTGTCATTGGAGAAAAGAAATCCTTTGGCCCGTAGGATGTAGCAGTCAGCAGAGAACAGTCAAGGCAAAACTCTCTACAGAAATCACTTCCACAGTAAGAATTTTATTAGAAGATGAGACAATGGGGATATCTGAAATATATGACCAGCAGGATGTTCCACATTCTCAAGTTTCCCTTGGATTTTTTCAAATGGCTGCCCCAAAAAAGCAAACACATTCAAATACTTCTCTGAGCTGATAGGAGCAACAAGTCCACTTGAAACCCCCTTCTTTTTTTTCTCCTGGCAAGGACATTAATCAGTGCTTGGGCAGTTTGCAACACGCCATGAGATTTCCAGTGATGCTGTGAGGAGCTGCAGCAGGTAAAGCAGCAGGACTCAGCAGTAGAAGAAGGCATTGTCTTTGTTTGAGGACTGCTAAAATCTGTATACCAAAAACTGTAACGTGGGTGGCTTTTAGTCCGAATTTAGAATGCAAAGGATATGGTTTTTCAATAAAACTGGTGAGGAGTGATGTCATGGGAGAGGATTTCCTAGAGTTTGGAATGAACGATGAGCTTTTGAATGATGGATACGTAAGACACAAAGCAGAAGTTCACCAACTGCCATTTTTGTATAGCTGTATTTTTACATGCAATGTTTTTGTGCCTCACCCTCCACATTAAATGTCTGCTGAAAATGGGTGTTGTTTTATTGAATATGTCATCTAACTAAGCTGAGGCTTAGGTGAAGGCAGCATTTTCCTGCATGGAGGCACTGAGGAATTCTCTGAATGGAGCAGAGCCAAGGGCGCATCCCTCCTCACTCTTGTCCTGGCTCTTTCCTTTCTTTTTCTTTTTTTTTTTTCTCATTTAAACTGCATAAGCTGCAGATGAAAAAATATATAAATAGTAATTCTATATATAGTCCCGGGATAAAACTGCAGTTCATTTATGACAGCTGACAAATCTAAAATGGGCAATGTAAGTGCATTACAAAATTATTAAACCTTAAGTTCTCTCGCCCCCAGCTACAGGGCCACATTAACATTACATGACCCACTGAATAATGCAATCTGCTGCAGTTTTATGCCGATGCAAAAATATTGCCAAAATAGCCCTTTCCCTTCTATATACAGCTTGTGTCTCAAAAGCCATCTTCCTTGTGGCAGATACTGCTTCCGTTTGCTCAGAGTCAACAAAACATGAATCCTAGGGAGTTAAGTTGGTTGGAAGCATATTCTTGGGTTTAAACCACACAAATGGCATGTGCAACAGGCTTAGGCCCCCACTTGCAGGATTACAGAGGTATCAGACTACATATCCCTGGGGATGAGGCTGAAATCAATACTGGGTACTTGTGAGACATGTAATGGATTCAATCTGACCAAAACTTTCATTACAGTTTTCATTATGATACCAACTTTTCTATCTCTGGATCATCTTGAGTTTAAAAAGAGTATGTCAGAGCATTACATAAGGGGGTGTTGAATATTCCCATTGATTTATCCCTCCTTAGGGAAGCAGTTCCCTGCAGCAGGCAGGTCACAGGCAGAAGAGATGGGTGGAAACGGAGTGTCCACTCACCCCCCAACCCTTTCCAAGCTGCAGGTTGCAGAGGGCACAGCCACACTGCTTTTATGTGTGATTTCACATACTGTGATTTCTGGTCTCATTGATAGCAGCTCATTCCTTGTTGCTTCTCATCATGGCATGACATGAGTGGCAAGATGATTATGAAGAAAAAGCAGCGTGGTAGAGAAATTTAGGGTGGTCACTTTGTTTTCTCCCAACATAACCAGTTTTCTCTGCCCAGAGGACAGCAAACTGGGATTTAGGACGTAAGTTTTGCAGCTCAGGAAGCAGAAATGGTCCATTTGGTCCTGCCATTGGACATGAGAAGGGCTATTTCATCCCCTTGCAATTCACATTCTGCTTTATGGCACTGGTGGTCTCCTTCACCTAAAGAGGACAGTTAATGAGAAGTACATTAAAGTGCACTGACTTTCATCATCCCTTGCATGGGACTCTTGGGATTTAGCCAGGACTTGCCCAGGGCACATGTTCAATCTAGCCTCTGGAGAAGGCACCTGAACACTAACTCCAAGGGGAAGCCCCCTAAAATAGCATGTGCTCAGATCCTATAACTAATACCTATTTTTCCAGAAAACTCAAAGCCATGACTGTAATGAAAGCCAGCTATCAGGCTTTCTTTTTAAGCAGCCTTAGTTCAGAAGGAAAAGAAACAGCATCATCCCATTACACATGGAGTGTATTTTCTGTAGAGAAAAAAAAGAAATACTTTTCTTTCAAAAACTACCATTCTGTCAATATTGTTCCTGTTCACAAAGAGGAGCTGTCAGACAATTCAAGCTAAAATTGGCATCGTACTAAAACCTCAGTATAAGGACTTGAATGAAATCGAGCTGGGAGCACTCACAGTATTACACTTTCACCCAAAGTTTTCCAGCTGCTGGTTTGATCTGTGTGGCATCGATCCCTGCTCCTTCTGAGGGGCTTGATGGCTTTTTCCACTGCAGCAGCACGCACAGAAGTGAAGAGCAAATGAAGAGCAGGGAGATTTCTGGGCTCCCTGAATCTCCCTCCCCGGGCAGTTGCCTGCAGTCAGTGCCTGCCGGGGATCTGGCACAGGCCTTAGCGTGTGCTGGGACTCAGCCCCTCTGCAAAACATCTCCATCCATTACTGTCCTGTGGAGAGGGAACAGAGGTGTCCAAATTACCTAAATGAAGCAGCTGCTCCAGGAGAGAGGGAGGGGAATTTTCTTGTTTGGAGTTATCTGACTTCATGGAGGGACTAAGGGGTTTTTCTATACTGAATCTTAATTATAAAGCTCCATTGAAAGCTGGCTGTTTGTGCTGCCTTTGTGGGGAGGCTTCCAGAAGGAAACTACATTCAGGGGGTAGCATGTACTCCAAACTCCTGCCAAAGCAATGTTTCCCCTTCTGCTCATTGCTGCTGGTGGTCAGGGGTTGGGAGCTGCACACACTATACAGCACTTACCCATATGGATGCTGAGGCCAAAGCAATCTTCCTGTGTGATCAAACCAGGAGTGAAATGTAACCTGCCTCTACTCCTGCCACATTCAGACTTCTCCGGGATGCTCCTCTTCCCTCTGCTGTCTCCATGATCTGTCTGAGGATCACAGTTCTCCTTCCACACTACTGCTGCCTCCATGGGCACCTTCTCTTCCCTCTATCCTGCTGTGTTCCCTCGTGGGTGATGTTGCCCGGGGATGTGCAGCCACACAAAATATACCATCACCATTAGAGTCCTGCAGCCCTCTTGGGAAGATGCAATTCTTTCTCTGCTCTGTCTTAAGCTGATGGAACTCAGCTGCTGCATACTAACAGAGTTAATTAAGCTGTGATCCCCCTCCCCAAACCCCCCACTACCCACCATTCGCAATATGCACTTTGGGGTGTTATTGCAATCATTAACACCATTCACTTGTATATAAAAGCTATTGTTTATTTATCAAATACAAGTAACAGCTTTGAGGATTGAAAAAGAATAAATAAAAAAATCATGGGGTTTTCTCTAATCCTGGCCAGATTGTGTGCTGAGGGAATACCTCAGTTTGCATGGGTGGGAGTGGGGGTGCAAATGCATTGTTACACATTGATGCTATTCCTTCTCCATGTGGTTTGAGGGTTTCTCATTACTGCTCTTCTGTACTTGCAAATGGAAAGGAAGTCATACAGCTGCTGAGAGAGCTTTTGAAGAGAGGGAACAGAATTTGATAGCCTCATTCAAATAATTAACCCATCAAAATCCTGTTTTCTGCCTCAGAAATAGTCCCTCTGCCTCAGATTAGTCCCTTGGATGCAGGTGAATATCCCATGGGGTCAAAGATGGTTGTGTAATAGTGTTTGTGTTGGAAAGAGGAGAAAATTCCTCCCAGAACTGTGCTAACATTGGTTATAACCAGAGCACCACATTTGAGCACCCTGTGTTCCAGAAGTGGCTGCAGTTCTAGACATGTGCAAAGGTCCATCAGGACCCTTCTAAATATGACTTTCAGAAAAAGATTCACAGTAAATCTATCAGGACAAAATAAGCAGTGATAATTATGTCAGTTCTTTAATCCAGCTACAGTAACAGACTGAAGAAAAACCTCCTTTAAATCCCACTGCCTTGCTGCAGGCAGCTCTGAGAAGGAGAGTCGGACAGACAGATGGACACAGACAGACCAGGAGCTGCAAACTGATGTGGTGTAGGTGTTAATGCAACTTCAAGTGGATGAACCTAAAAAATAGGTGCATGGATGGGTGAGAAAGGGTAAATCTCCAGAATCCAAAGCATGTTCAGAGAGTAGGATTTGCAGACATCTCCTGTCTGAAGGATTACTTTTAAATGTGTGATAAGCCATCTAATAAAGCTCACAACAGTACAGAGCATTTACTTTACCATCACTGGAATGGAGACTGGGAGAATGGAGTCAAGTCTAAATTCCTCCTTAACTTCCTTCAAAGAATAAGACTTTTTAAAAAGCCATTTTCTCAATTATTACCAATAACCCAGTGCTCTGTCCCTTCTGTATGACTGTATGAACATGCTCTCCACGTGGGCACCTGACAACAGATTCTTTCCCCCAGATTGCTGTTGCTCTAATTATCTGGACCAGTTCTGCACCACTGAGGGTGCACCATGCAGGGTGGAAGTACTTGAGAGCATCTTCTGGCTCTTAGAGGACTTTATATATTTGAGCCTGCTCAGTGGCTTAATGCAGTGGTACTATACTGTCTGGAAAAATTAATATGCCAGCATGTGTGCCCAGCTAGGAGTCTCTTAATGGAGATTTCTTGCCTTTAGCATGATAATGGTTTTAAGTATAATCTGACATACAGCTGCAGAAAGGTCTCTGAGGAAGCTCAGAGGCACAAGGGCTGGGGAAAAAAAAAAAAAAAAGAAAGAAAAAGAAAATACCTATGTTATGGTATTGACTGCCTGGTGATTTTTATATCTGAGGGCAATGGTGTATTTGCTGCTTATTCTAAGAAATCACATCTCTCCTGAGCTCTTGTTCAGCGTAAGGAACTCTTGTTCAGCTTAAGGAGCCTGCCTGCTCTCCTGCTGGCTTCTATTATATTTGTATTGACTAGAATAAGACTGCCTTGTGGGCAACTTCACTGAGCTGAACTTTGAGAGAGGTTCTCTGAGGATAAGAACAGCTGCTAATAGATACAGGGCTTGCTCAAACCCAGACAGCCACCGAAACAGTGCTGCAGCTCTAATCAATTCAGTGGAAAGCTGAAATCTGTCAATGTGAGCGCTGCCCTGACAACCCAGCATGGATTAAGGGCTCAATTCCCCACCACCTTGCATTGAGAGGGTTTGGTAGTGTTTTGTACCTCACCGCCTTTGAACTTCTCTCTCACACAAATAACTACATGTGGGCTCTCGTGGTGGAGCATCCATCCTCATACTGACTGGATTTTGGCTTTCAGGCTGCAGTCTGTTCTCTTCCCCTGCAAAGGAAGGCATGCAGCCTTGGTCGGTGTCTGAAAGGTGAGAGTGGAGAGGCAAAGAAAAAGAAGTTGAAGAAGTGTTTTACTGTGCCTAACAGCGATGGGTGCTGTGTGTGCCCCTGAACGTGCCTGTGGCAGTGGCCAGGGCACACGCTGCCTCTTTATCTGTAGGGCTGTACAGCTTAGCAAAATATATTACCTGTAATAATGTGTCTCCTATATACAACTGCCTGTCTGGACATACTTTGAAATGTTTAATGAACTGTGGCTGAAATGGAATGATATCTTCCTAATAAAATGCAATAGAAGGAGAGCTCAGGCACATTAAGACATCTTATCTGTATAGGCAATTAATAACCTAGGAATTAAAACAAAGTATAAAACCTAAGAGTTTTAGCTAAAGCCACAGGATACAAGCCTGCAATGGCAACCCAGTCAGGTTTCCACAACACTTTGCTGTAGTGAAATCCAGATGTCAGGGAACTCCACCTATCAGCTACTCATTTCTTTTAGACTGTGGGTTTCTCTGTGCTTTTTGTGTCCCTCAGCTGTCTTGAAGTTCATATATTCATATAATTAGTGCTATAGATTTTTCACTCAAGTCTGCAGACGTGTTTTAAATTAAAATAGTCAAGGGCCAAATGTTACAATGAAGTCTGGACACATCACAGACATTTGCTCCAAGACTCAAACCTCAGTGGTTCACCTACACTGTGACTCAAATCTTCTTGGAGCATCTAAATCAAGTTCACTAATTCTAATAATCAATTTGACAGCCAAATAATGAGTTAAACTCAATGCTTTTTCATAAAGAAATCTGTTTCTTTAGGTGACAAGTGACAGAAGACTGTACATTCTTCAAAGAGTGTGAAGATTAAAAAGTCTAACCTTAATTTGACTGGTGATGATAAGTATGTTTTGAGCAAAAAAAAAAATCAGTAGAAAATCTGGATTGGATTAGATTATCCATCCTATCACATGTGAGGAATATTGAAATGCTGCTCTTTGATTTTGCAAAATTACTTTAGTGGATTCCCCTCATTGTAGAGAAAAATAAAACAGAGGCAAAAAGGTATTTAATTTCATGGTTTCCATTTTAAACACAAACATTTTCTCCTGATAACCCTTAGTATATTGCTCTTACACAATTGCAATAAGTGAAAAGAAAGACTTCCAGCTTCTAGCAAAGTTAAGCTTCTTCCATTGCTCTTCAATACAATGATAAATCGTTTTTCAATAAGAAGTTCAGAGCATGCCTTCACTAGGCAGAAATATTATTTGCATTCTTCCATAAAGAACTTTAAATTAAAATCATTAGCCACCTTATATAATTTAAGACACAAAGAAGCCAATATGTGATTAAAAGTAGGTCACAGAAAAGTGGCTGTAAAATTGAAATATAAATGAGTGATTTCAGAAGACTATCTTCATCTCACTATGCCTTGTGGTATGTATTTCACCCTCCCTAAAGATTTAATAAAAGTATTACTCTGTCAGCACTTGGTAAATATTAAAATAATAATACATGCCATAATTACTTTCCAGACATTACTAACATGTTCTGATCTGCATAAAGCTTGACTCTCAAATTACACAAAAACTTTAAAGAGGAGGAAAATGGTTTCCTGTTCCTACACCATTTAAAGGAGGGGCCAGGTCAGCAAAAAGGTTCTGTACCTACATGGGTCCTTGTTCTCATCCCAGGAGACAGATTGAGACATGAACCAAGGGATTGGTGCAACACTTGATTTCAGCTGGTTTCTGCTTCCTAGGGCTGGAGGGAATCCTGCCCCAGCCAGTAACTGCATGCATAGATCTACAGGGGGTTGTTTGTTTAGGGACAAAAATCCACATTATGTGGATTAGCAGAGGGACCTCTGGAGACACACTTCTGTCTGTGTCCTTGAGCTGGCTGCTGCTGGAGTGTGGTGCCCTGCTGGGGAGGAGAGGGATGAGCTCATGGAGAGGGGCTTTTGGAAGAGATAAGCAGTCAGAAGAGGAAGGGTTAGTGGCACTGCTGTTTATCAGGGCCCATCTCCACCAGCACATGGACCATGATTAACTGGTCAGCCTGGGTGTATCGGGCAGTTTCCTGATTTCACATGTGTCCTGTTATTGAGCAGAGGCTTTAGGAGGCAGAAACAAAGGTAAGAGAAGAGATGAAGATGCCCTTGGTGAACAGGAGAAGGTTTCAGTGTTGTGGCTGCTGCAGACTCTGGGGTCATCAACTCTGGGCAGTTGGACCCACAGCTGCTTCTCCTCTGATAAATCCCAAGCACCTGGTATACACTTTGGGAACGATACCAAAAATCCCAGCCCGCACAATTTCTGCAGGAAGGTGTCAGTGGACTAATGTTCTGCAATACCCAAAGGGCCAAGAAAAGTATTTCTGCTGATTTCTTTTTTAAGCTACATATTATTTCCACACCATTGCCTTGAACATTTGCAATAGAAATTGAAACACATTTAGATTTAGTATTTTGGTCTGAAACCAGAGGTAAGTGAAAACAGTTTCTTATGCTGCTCTGTTGCATTGCAGATCTGCAGATGGGGCTGCTATTTCCACTGAGGCCATGTGAGCAAAGGAAGGCAAGCAAGGGATTTCCTAGCCCTGCCGAGCAGCACGTTGGGTTGTGGGAGGCAGGAACTGGGCTAGAACACAAATGCAAACTGACTCAGAGATAAGAAGGCACCAAAAAAAAGGCTTTTTTTTTTTTTTTTTTTTTTTTTTTTTTTAACCTGTGGGACAGCATAAAACCAGGAGCTCTGACATTTCAGCCAGGATCCTTAACTGGAGACAGCGAGCTCTCACCATGGTGAGGTTGTGGGACTGACCTGCAGAGCCGCACATTAGACAGCCCTGTGCTAATGATGGATTTGCTCCCTGGTAACTCTGGGGTGGGATTACGAGAGGGCTCAGTGTAAGGTACTGTTTGACCTGTCTCTCTCAGGCAGACTTACCCCTCTAGGTAGTCCCAGAGGAACAGAGTTATTCCTCAGTGCCTCCCTCTGCTCGTGTCTGGGACGTGCAGTTACCCAGCCTAAGGAAGGAATTGAGCACTTTGCAATCCTGTCTGAGCAACTTGCTCTTTAATTCTGGCAACATTACCTTACGTTCAGTACCTAATGCAGGATGATTTAGTATTTTAAAAGATTTTTATAAGGAATTATATGTGCAAGTATGACAATTGTAATAAAACAATAGTTCTTCTCTAGTTTCTTAATAGGAAGAAAAGCCAACATATTTGTAATTCCCTTTCCTGTAATACGCAGTAATTCAGCAATCCCATCATGAGATAAGCATTACTTTGACAAGAATTTTCTTTTAATAGCTCTGTCTGAAACAAGAGTAAATTTCTTTCCTGGTCATTACAGCTTCTGGCCTGCAGTAAATGCCTGGAGATGGAGTGAAAATATAAAGGCAGCAGCTGGCCATCACCCACATAAACAATGCACACACCACCATTGCCTCAGAGGATTTAAAAAGCATTTCACATCCTTGGCTATAATGTTGCTCATACTCTGCCTGTTTAAACAAAAGCATTTAAAGACTTGGAAGCGTTAGTGCACTCAAAGAATCATTAATTAATTTTGCTGATTTATGCCTTACACTGAGCATGGGAGCATGAGATTGAAGCAAATGATACACACTGAGAGTGAGACCAAAACCATTTACTTGCAGGAGGCACATGGACAATAAAGATCATGTATGGTCAATAAGCTAAGGAATTATGGATGTTGAGCCAGAAGGGTTAGACTGGGCACCTGGTGTGACATCTGATGCCTATCTTAATAGGAATTAGAGCTAGAAAAGCAGCATGAACCGTCTCACTCAGAGCCAATCCCATGTTAATATTTGGCTCTGCAGAGATGAACCTCTGCTGATGGCAGGAACTGGCTGAAGCATCCAGGGAGGTTCTAAGTAACAACCAATTGTGTGAAATGTGGCCCCGAATGAGATGTGAGATCTCACTATTTTTGTCTGACCTCAGGGCTTCCAGCACTAGTTTCTTCAGCTTGGAGTTGCTGTAGCTGTCACACCTAATGCAAGCTTTCATTATCTCAGTGTGTACAGCTCCTCGGCCCTCTCTGGTCCAAGGATTGCTTTGGGAATGTCTATAAAGCTGCCAAGTGGGAAGTTTGACTCAGCAGCTTTTTCAAAATCCAGGAGTTGTTTAATCCTTACCCACCTAAATGGTGGCTCTCTGCCCCTCCTGTGGCCACCCAGCCTGCCTCCATGAGTTTTTAATGGCACCCTTGGCACCAGATTTCCAACACCACAGTTCCCTGCTCCTTATCCCCTCTCTCAGGAATGCAAATCACATGCAAGGTATGATAACAAGACAGTGAATCTGTAAATCTCTAAAGGTCACTGTCAGTGGAGACACATTCAATCAAAAAGTGTCTAGAAGTGTTTTAGCCTCATCAAATATGATACATGACCAGAAATATCTGCAATCAGACACAGCTGATGTCCATGGGCAGCTTAGATTTTGTAGTACTTGTTCTGTAAAGAAAAGGCTGCAAAGTTGAGCTGACAGCAGAAATTTCCTGTGTTACCCCCAGGTTTGTGCAGCTCTGTCACCACGCACAGGTCCTGGCCCACACCTGGGTATGGGGCTGGCTAAAATGGCATTTTACAAAAACAATTAATTGTGCTTAATATTTAGTAGAAACCGCACAGAAGTCTCAGCAGACATCTTATCCAATTGATCCTTAACAAGTTCCTCTCTTTCTTCTGCTCCTGAGTGAAAATTGGCTTCATTGCACCATCTAAATGTGATGGGTATTTTTAGATCTATAATTTAGCATATGGAGCTCATGGGACTGCTTTTATTCTACCCAACAGAACACACAAACAAGAGCATCAAACCTTTCCAGACATTGCTGGGACAACAAGAAAGACCACAGGACTCCTTCCCTATGGAACTGCCTAATTTTAAGTACCTTCTTTTAGCTTACTGTAAAGATTTATAGCTTTTACTTTGGCATTCAACAGACATTCACAATCCAGTTTTCAGCCCTGATCTCCAAATAAAGTGGATTAAATCCTGAAACCGTTTCTCCCGTTTGAAGTCAGGAGAGCCATCCTTCTGCATTAAATACTTTCTATCCTAATCTTGAAAACATGGAGCAAAGAAAACAATGTTATCATCCTAGCCAACACATAGTAAACATTTATAATGGAAAGAATAATGTTAACAGTCAATGTATCTTTATCTAAATTCACTCCACCATGGAGTATCAAACCTAGTAGCTGCAACTCATGCTAAACAAGTCCAATCTCTGGGAGCACTCTTGAAGTAGACTCAACGTCTACAAATGCAATTAAAATGTCTCTGGCCTGGGTGTGAGGCTAGGAACAACACATGAAGGGAGAAATATGCAGTTTGGGCTCCTCCAGCTGCTTGGGACTCTCATAGCTCCTCCAGCTGTGTCTTCCCTGGGGAGCAGTGACTAGCTCCCCACACCCTTGCTGAGGCTGTTGGCAGCCTCTACAGCCTGCAAGACCCTCTTACTTCTCCCAGAGCTCAGACTAAGGCTGAGCCAAAAGGGTAAGTGCTGAGAGGGTGACCTAAAACCAGTCTAACCACTCTGCTCTCAGAGCTGGGCTAAAACCAGCTGGGTTAGACCAGGGAACTTGACCAGTCATGTTTTACTGCACAATCCCACATGGGACGAGAAAGCAGACAGCTCTGTTCCCACCCAATGGAGATAGAAAAGAGGTCACAGCTTAACATTTTCAAAACATAGCTTCTTATCAAACAACTGCTGTGAAAAACCAGTCTGGCAAACAGAGAGCTGCTTGAAATGACAAAGGAAGGCAGGCACACAGCAAGGACATAGTATAGGAGTGGGGAAATAAGAAAATCATGAGGTTCAGAAAGAGGAGCCATGGTCAGCTATGCCCAACATGGATTGAACAATGACAGGATGGCATATGCTGGAGGCAAGGTGGCTTTATTTGTGGTGACAAGTGGCCAAGGGTATTTGTTTTTCTTCCCCACATCCTCAAATCCACTGGAAAGTGTCCGTTGTTTACAGCCAAAGCAAAGCTTTTCAATAAAAAACAAAAGCAACTCAACCACTGTAATAAATTTAATAGTCATGGAAGCCCCCAAACATCCCTGGTCATGTATTGAATTGATACAAGAGCTTAAGGATCAATGAAACAATTTACTAATGAGTCAGGAAAATGAACTCATATGATATTTCTGAAAACAGAAGAGTCTCTTCATTTAAATTAGGCTCATTCATTTTCTGAGGACCACAGGAAGGATAAGTTTTAAGTGCAGAACACACACAACATCTGT
The DNA here is from genome assembly GCA_013399895.1 of Serilophus lunatus. Lineage (NCBI taxonomy): Eukaryota > Metazoa > Chordata > Aves > Passeriformes > Eurylaimidae > Serilophus > Serilophus lunatus. Next base: position 1,118,975 of record VXBA01005506.1, on the reverse strand, counting down.
TATCTCTAACTAGGACTGCGGTTACTCAGCAGTCCTACAAACCAGAGCATATATTTCTTTCTTGCTTTAATTGCTGTTTAGTTTCTGTGTTATTAATGACCAGTATAAAGTGTCCAGATATGCCTCCAGAAAAAATACTACCTTTAGCTGAAGGACTGAGAAGTTTGTATTCATGCAGGCAATGATTTATGTCCACCAAGTAATGTGTTAGATTAGCAACTTCAACAACACAGCATTCAACCTGCTCAATCAGAAAAGTGTTTGTAACATTTAAAGGCTACCATTGATTATTATCTTAGCTGAAATACACATTTTTATGGCTAAACTTGAACTGCCATCCTGGTCTAATAAAACTTCCTGACAATCGATAGCAATTAGCAGAATTTGCAGCTGTCACAACTGATATAATACCAAACTCTCTCTTGATCTGTTAACTCCCCTGCTTGTCTGAATGGTTTTCTCGAGGCAAAGCTCAGTTTGGTGATGGAGCTTGACTTCAGCAGTTCATCAGCTTTGCTAACAGCAAACTTCTTCACCACATGAGTGCCCCAGCCCTGGATTTATGTGGTACCAACACGGGGACTCAGGGCCAATTGTACACCCCATCATGAAGGGCAGTGCTGCTATGGGTCTTTGCCAGGACTGCATCCCAAAGCTCCTCCTGCTCCTGTGTATCTGGGCTGTCTGGACTCAGAGTAATAGAATCATTGAAAGGCTTGGGTTAGAGGGCACTTTATCATCTACTTCCAGCCCCCCTGCCATGGGCAGGGATGCCACTCACTCGATAAGGTTGCTCAGGGCCTCATCCAACCTGGCCTTGAACACTTCCAGGGATGTGGAAGTGGTCCTTCTCCAGAGGGGCTGCTGCACCTCTTCAAACTAGTGTGCAGGAAATCAGTTCCTGGGACATAATTAATGAATATAAGCAGGACTATTGTCTTTCAGATTCCAATATCTTTTGAGAGGTTCACCCCAGATTAAGGCCAACACAGTAAACAACCCTAAGCACACTGAAGCTCCAACCTGTTTTCTGGCTACACCTCCAGATGCATCTTTCAAAGCAGTTCAGTAGGCACATGGCTTGCTGAGATCAGTGGCCAAGAGCTGGAGGAGGACACGTGGGCAGGAACTGCAGAGTCACTCAGCTCTTTGCTAAAGGGTTTTTCTTTCTCAAGGAGAACAGAGCCCCTGCAGAGGCAAGGTGCAACCTCTCCCATCGGCTCAGGCAGATATTTCATTATGATATCTGAAGGATATCTAATAAAATGACCAAACTCTGAAACAATGCAAACAAACATAAGCTGCAAATTGATCAGAAACCTCTGTGCATTCTCTGATCTGTTACTGACACAAACCCTCTTCCTAAGACAGTGAAGAAGAAATGAAGGTTAATAATTTGCTCCTGACAGAAAGCAGAACCCAGCTTCTTAGAGACTGCTTGCTTGTGGGAAAAAATAAATACAGCAAAATGTTTCCTAGATGAAAGATTTGAATTGTTCTATGCTCCTTAATTGGTTTCCACATCAAGCCCACACTGTCATTTCAGAGACATAAAATGGGGAGAAAACTTTGCAAACTCTTTCTGGCTTTAGAGGGTCCCTGTTGTTTACCTGAAGGTTCTAATTCAGCCAGTGAATTATTTTTATTCCACCCATGTTCTCAGAACTTGGTTTCCGAAGAGAAATACAGAGTTATGTGCACTGATACATCCATACACATGCACATAAAAAAAATTAAGAATTGCTACTCTATTTTACATTATGCTATGCTGTACAGCATAAGTGGCTGATCCCACATTGCAGTGATATTTTGTCACTCACAGTGGGAGGGTCTCCCTTGAAACTGGTGGCATGGCAAACTACCCTAATTCAGGATAAATATAAGAGCATTTAGGTCTTTATGAAGTTGGTACAGAAACCAGTGCCCAAAGGTTACATGTGGGGCAGGAAGGGGACTGTATGAGCTGAGGGGATCTGCCAGGTATTGCTCATCTGCATGTGAGAGAGAGCACATGGGTAATGCCAGAGTGGGAAAAAATGGAAAGAAGGAGGGTTTGGGCAGTATCTGTGCTAGAAAGAGGCTTACAACTACTACCAAACAGTGTTTTCTGGTGTTTGAAACACGTGGGAGTTAAAGGAGGTGTAAGTCTGCATTACTTCTTTTTTATAGATATAGATATATATGTATATAAGTAGTGGGAAGAGATACACAGTTTCTTCCTCCATCCCATTGCTGCCACTAGGAAATGAGGGAGCAGAGGAAAGTGAGCATTCAGAGAGGGCTTTATGCATGAAATTGTTACTCAGTCCTCGGGCCCAAGGGAGAGAGGTGCCTTATTTGACACGTAAAGGCAATGGAAACAAGGACTAAAGTCTCCCTAATGAGAAGAAAAACACCACACAGTTTATTAATTTAGGCTTCTGGAAATTACTTAAGGACTAAATACAGGTGTTAAGCTCAGCCGTTCCCACACTAAATTACATGTTCTCCCTTACATACATAATCACTGTCTGTTTAGGGTTTTCCCATATTGCCTGTTATTGTGGTATCCAGGCAATGATTCTCATACTAGTAACTTGATATCTATTTTTACAGTCCTGCTAAAGTACTAAGTAGTACTGCTGTAGTCTGTCCTAAAATTAATTCCCAATGTTACTGCAGGAGCAAACATAAAACTTGATGCATTTTTCTCCAAAGGTTAATATCATATGTTTCTGATTGAGAAAGGAAAAAAAAAAATCATTTCCTTACAGGATGGATTTTGTTATGTCTCTTGTACAGGAGTGGAGGAGGGGAAAACCCTCAGAGGATTAGGAACACGACCAAGACCCCATGTTACTGTATAAAACCCAGCTAGGACAGTTGCTTCAGAAAGTTGCTCAAGAAACTGAGACCATTTGGTATTTTCTGTCCATACTCTCATGGGCAGGTGTCCACATTGCAGGTGACAGCATGGCCAGCACCAGTGGAGAGAGGTCAGAACTGGAGATGATGACAGGTACCAGATCATCCGGAGGGACAGTTTATCCCTTGGTGACCACCAAAGTGTACCACCAAGATTTCCTTACATTTTTTTCCTTCTAGTTGGGCAGAAGAGAGATTCTTAGTCTGGAGGTGGGTAGATCCATCCAGCATGAACGGTCCTTCAGCTTCGCAACTGAAGTGCATCCAACTCCTTCCAACCTCTTGGATATTCCACTGTGAGCAAGCAGGCAAATGTGCTGTGCTCTGACATGATTACATGAATCAGCCAGTGCTTCTTTTTGGTATGCCCTGAAGTGCATGATCAAGGATGGCTCTTAATAGCTAAGTGATGATTCATTTATGATAGCACCAGGACAATCCAAGTGAGTTTTTACCTTTTATCCTAAATATAATGCACTCTGTGTATTCCAATTTCAGCAAAGTCTGAACAAATTCAATAATCAGACCAGTATTCAGCACTTTTTATGCAGACATCTAAACACAATTGCTACTAAAACTTTAATGAGACCAGCCTTTTGCATTATCTGTATAACAAGGAACACAAAGCCTCTCTCAGTTGTGGGAGTTTTTGCTCTACACTGGACGTACAGGGTTTTAGTCTCAGGTTATGCAATATCACATAATTCAGTGTACTTTAACAGCTGTGAGAAAAGATGGAGAGACTCAGAGGGTCTCCAGTTGGTGCTGGAGAGCAGTGAGCTGCAGTGCCCTTCTTGTTCCCAGCTGCTCAGCCCCATTAAAATAAAACTCAGATGCATTAAGTACATTCCCAATATTGCTTTTCTGTATAAGCAAATGTAAGCAGACAGAGGTTATATGATGGGAAGAAGGACATGAGACAATCTTTTCATGAAGATGTTGTCTGTGATAGAAAAATGGTTAGGGAATGCTTGAGTTACACAAACATTCCTGAAATAACAGGAAAACTTTAGCAGATGTTTCCTCCATCTAATTTTCCCTCCTTCTTCTCTTTTTGTGTGTGGCTTTGCAGATCTCTCTGCTTTCTAAAACTCCTTTTCTACGAAGGCCCTGCATTAAAATGTCAGGTTTTATTTTTCCAAAAGACAACTGCCAGAAATGAAACCCTAAATGCTCGTTTCAGAGCCAGGCAAGGATCTCTTGGGAAGCACTGGGAATCCCACCCCTATTTCTGATTAAGTTTTTGTCAGCAGTGTAGCAGCCAAATTCTCAGTTGCCTGAAGGCTTTCATCTCAATGAGAATCAGACTCAGAGGAGCTCTAAGGTATCAAATCATATTTACTGTCTCTGTTAGTTATTGGCACGGCGTCTGGAAATACCTTGGGATTAGTGTTTTGATTAGAATTTGATCATAACTTTATAAAACACAGATAAAAATGATCTCACTTTTGAGCCAAGAACTCAGCAGATTTGAGGAAGGAATAACTTTAAGCAACACTTTATACAAAGAGCTTTGGAAAAGATCAAAATCCACTGCTGAGCAGAGCAAGGCGATCCCTGATAATTTAGGATTGGAACAAGGACTTTTGTCAGCTAATCACTCAGCATGCTCCTAGCACAATTTGCTTGAGCATCCTCTAATGCTCTTGGTCATAGGTGGAGCTGGCATAGAATCCATAGAATCTCCCGAGTTGGAAGGGACACACAAGGATCATGGAGTCCAACTCCTGGCCCTGCACAGGACAATCCCAAGAACCCCACCATGTGCCTGAGAGCATTGTCCAAATGCTAACAAGGCAGATGGATTTTAGCCCAATTTCTACACTTTTATGGCGGGCAGGACATCCTTTGTTCCTGTTGATCTCAGCGGCAGCAGTGAATCAGCCTGACCTTAGGAAGTCTCACCCTGAAACCCTCCATCAGTGAGCAGATGAGTGGACACAGTGATCATGAGCTATTCGTGTAAAATGAATACATACACATATATATTCAAACATAAATAATATAATGGTGAGTGGAGTGGGGGGATAAGCAATAAAGACCCATAAAATAGCGGGTAGAAAGATTATGGAAGAGGGGCTGGAACATGTGGCTTCTCCTCAGGAGGACTCTTGGCCATGCTCTCCCCTGTCCTTCCCCCCTTTACCTACCCTATTCACAGCTCACGCTCTTTCCAGCCAAAGCTGTCTCAGTTTCCTGCTCTCACAGCTGAAAGGGTCCTTAATCTCACACTTTATGAAATGCAGCACACAGAGCAAAGCTAATAAATGACAGATGATGAAAACACCCTGCCTGCTTAACAAGAGTTCTACTCGCCGCACGTGCAGGGACTCACCTATGAAAGGGGCCTGTTTCCCAAACTGCATTTTCCACGGGTCATCCTCGTGCTCTGGGGATGTTTCATTTGGAGTTTCGTTTGGACTCGATGATCTTAAAGGTCTTTTCTAACCTAAATTATTCTGCGATTTTGCTTTGAAGGGAAGCAGCGGTGGGAAGCCAGGAAGGGTCTCCTGCCAGCCCGGGCAGCCTGCGGGTGGCTTTGCCCTCTGCTGGATAAAGCCAGACCTGCTGACTTTTTTCTGATTGCAGATATTTTTGCCAAGAGGAACATTACAGTTACAAAACAGTTCAGACAAATTAATATTTTCAAACCTACTACCTTCCTCTGTCAGGTAGCTGCGAATTTGCATTCAAGATTTGAATACGCTGGGAGTGAGTGGGGATTGGAGCACTGATGGAAGTTAAAGGAAGGGGACATACAGACACTGCATTGCACAATGCAAAAAAAAAAAAAAAAAAAAAAAAAAAAAAGAAGGAAAAGGGGCAGTCAGTGTCTGCTGTCCTTTATTGTGACCGTCCCTGTTTCTCTGCAACCTAACATACTCCTACCAGTTTTAAGTGAGCCTATCAAGTTGACAGATCCAAAGTATATTTGAGTGTTATTGATTTAAATAAAACAACTCAAATATATCTTACTTTGAAACCTATTTGCAATAACAGGATATGCCATCTGCTTCTTGCAATGGTAAAGGCCAGAGACTTCAGTTCCAGAGACATATGGAAAATGTGAAGGGCTTTATTCATTTTTGATTATGAGGCTTCAAGAGCAGAGGTCATAGCCTTCAAAATCTCACGGGGGATGAGGTGCTGGCAGCTCCTGTGTGACAGCCCTCACTATCTGACTCTGGTTGGGGGTGGGCATGGGGGAGAGGGTGCCCAAAACAAAACCAGCTGATGGTTTGGCAGTGGCAGGAGACCACAGCCAAGGGCAATTGCCATTTGTGGTTGTGCTGGTGTTTTGGGGAATTGTTAGATTATCCAGTGGATGGGGCCAGCATTGGGGGTTTAAAGAGAAGTTTTGGATGAGAAAGTAGGAGAGTGGCTCTCCAGAGGAAGAAGTAGTCTCCTTCTCTTCTAATTCATTGATCAAAGCCAGAAGATGCTTTTGGTTGGATTCAGAGAGAAGGGCTGCTTCCCCTGGTTGTTACAAGCAACTCCATCCCTCACACATAGGATCAGGTTGGCCAATGTCATTCCCTACCATAACGCCCCTGGAGGAAAGAGAAATGCATTGTCTCAGCCTCTGGCAGTTCGCAACCCATCTTAAGACCTGGTTTCTGTTTCAAATAATGTCAAGGAATATTTACAATATAGCCATAAAAATGTTACCCCTTTCATTTATAATTTAAAAGCCTTTCTTTAATTTTGGATTCAATCCAACAAATTCCTGAAGGGTAAAAAAGGTCTGAGAAGGGTAAATGGTTTATCTAAGGTCACCCATAGTGGCACTCACACAGTGAGAGATGGAACAAAGCATTTCAGGCCACTATGTACCCCCACCAAAAGAAAACTGCAGTAACTGTGTTTTCTTATCATTCATCAGCTCAAAAAGATATAAACACAAACACATCCAGGGCACTGTCTCCTTTTGACTGATTCCAGCCCAGTGCCATTTCAAAGAGCTGCAGCACGAAATCCAGTTATTTCATATTGGCTGTGTTGTGCTTGGAAGACAATAACATTAATTTTTATTGTAACAAACAGCCTTAATTAACCTTGCAAAATAAATATATAGTCGTACAGTCTTTTTCCTTGTCGGAGCTAAGCATTAATCTTTATTATTGTTATTAAGTGTTAGGAGATGAGAACATTTTGATGAATAATAACAGTACAGACCAAATCAATGCATATTTAAAATATATGTTTACAAAAGGCAATGGCATGAACATATGACTTGTGAGTTCTGAGGCTGTTATGGCCAGATAGATTAATGCCAGTAATTCATCATGTGCTGTGGGGATTAGAGAGACAAGCAAGAACACTTTTCATGGTTCTGTGGCAAGCAGGCAGCAGTGATGTGCCTGGTCCACATCCCAGTCTCTGCACCCATACTTTATCCTCGGAGACATGAGGCGAAGTTCAAAGATAAAGCAAGACTGAAACTTTGCTGTCTGTTCATGGTCATTCACAATAATTGTTTCACAGTAAATAAAATCAGAAATAAATCCTGCATTCTTTTGCCTGGTTCTCAAAAGAGATGAAGTCTTATAAAGTTTTCGCTTTCTTTCCTATTTCAGTGATTTACAACTGGAAAAATGGGAGTTTATAACTATTTAAGTTGGATTTACTGTTAGCAACAGCCCTGAACTGAAGTCAAAATCTTGAAAATGGAAGCCCATCGTTGGGGTTTTCCAGGTTTCTATACCTGGAAGCCCTGAGGTACCAACACTGCCACTCAGCTTAGGCTCTCATGCAACAAGACCTCTGAAATGCACCTCCCAGCTTTAATCCAGGAACTTTTGGGTGATGAAAAGCATGCCTAACAGAAAGAAATCCACTTTAACTCAGGCACTACAATGAACATAGAATTCACCACATCCCTTCATAAGCTGTTTCAGACCTTAGTTAACTGTTAATTTACCACATCCATTGAAAATGTTTTGAGTGAGCTGTAGTAAAAATCATACTCTTATTTTAGGCTAAGCTTCTCTCACTTGAACAACCTGTCCTTAAGGTTTGATTTCAGTCCCCAGCTCTGTCCCACACATCCTCTGTCACCGTGGTAAATGACTCCCTCTCTGTACTTCCATTCCCATCTGCCCCAGCAACACATCCTTTGTCTACTTCGTCTAGTTCCATCATATCTCTCTTCCAGCTAGGGATTTTCCTGCAGATACACAGCACTCATGTGCTAGCAATTTGCTATCAACCATGACTTCTAGCTGCTATACAAACATTTAATAACAATTTAAATGCTGGACTTGATGCTGAACTTAATCTCCTCAACAGGCTGGATCAAATCCACCCAGCTGTGAGATTACTCAAATTTGATATGTTAGTTCAGACTCATTTCTTTATCTTTTGTAAACAGAAATAATATATCAATTACAATATGTTTGCATTCAAAATTATTCTCATTTCAGTTAACTAATTCAAGAGCCAGCCCTCTGAGTTTCATTGCACACCCTCTGAAAGGGCTGAGAGGTGGCTGTATGCCCTATCAGCTCTATAAAAGTACTCACTGGCACTTCCTCAGTGGGTAATGGTAAGAGCAGGAGTTATATGGGGACTTTATTGTGCACACTCACACATCTAAATTCTCATGCTGTCCATAGTTCATACCAAATTTACACAACCATGGCATGGAAAAGTAAATATCTCATCTGCAGCCTCTCAGTGCACTTTCTGTGTGTATGTACTTGCCAGCACCCAGGAGGCTGACCAGGGATTCACCTCACATTGCAGCTGGGCTCTCACACAACTCCAGGTTCAAAGCTCTGTACCCTGTGGTGAGTGGTGGCATGGAGAGTGGGGGACCTGCAGACCTTTCCAAACCAGACACCCATTGCTCAGCTGTTCCCATGTATACAGAAAGTTTCCCTTAATTATACAGGGGTTGCTTTGAGTTCAGTGCATGTAGAACACAGCTGGAGATGAGGAGCAAGACTCAGGACACAGGGGTCCACATTGCAGAGGTGTCCTCACTCTGCCCTCACACACAACTCCAACACGCTGCTGGATGAGAACATCTCTTTTTTTCCATCTCTCTGCCCTTCCTGCTCAGCAGTGAACCTTCTCCACACATGGAGCTCTATTAGAGGTACAAACAGGATGTTATCCTTTTTCCTCTCTTCCCTCTAACACAGCCTATTTGGCTTTCCAGTGTTGTCATTCAAACACTCGTGCAGTTGGATCAGACTACGAGTCTTATAGGTATCAATCCAAGAGATTCCCCCTGCAGCTGCATACCATTGCCTGCCCCTTTGATAAGGGATATCCTGACAAGAGTCCTAAAACAATAGCTAAATGTACTCTTAATGTAGAATGTGTCTCTCAGTGAGAAGCCCCACTGCCGCAAAACAGTGAGTCACAGTGAAGTCAAAGTCACTGTGCATTTTATCCTCCCTCATACCAGTTAATACAAAGCAGTTACACTGATGAATCTCATGAAGAATCTCCTAGCTGTGATACAAATCAGAATAGCTCCACTAAAGTGATGGAACTGTACATATTTATATCAGCTGTGGACCCAGCCCTATATATTTTCCAGAGAAATAGCAGGACTTAAGACAAGGAGGTAGGATTTAAATGACTGAACCAGAACCAAACACCAAAATGTAGACAACACAGAAACCATGAACCAAAAAAAGTCTTCCCTTGGGGTTCTGGTGCCCTTTGATACTGTCAGCTCATTTCTACTAATTCATAACAATGGCACTCTACACTCACTGATATGTACAGAAATTTTGCCACAGACATCAGTGTGGTCAACTCAGCATGATTGAGTCTAAGAAGAAAATAACAAATCCAACTAAATCACACCTACAATTTTCTTATGAAATCTATGTATGCATTTTACCCACCACAGGCATCCTCCCTCAGAAATATACAGTTTACATGCCTTTGGTGTTTTTCATGGTTCATTACTCAAGGTAATTTATGACAAGTTTATGCTGCTACAGTACATCATTTTGTAATTTTCTGCAATAAAACCATTGCACTGACTAGTCTTGGTTCTTTATTACATTTGAGGTCACCTGAAAGGGTAATTTCATCTACTGAACATTAAATCCTGCAATAATTCAATACTTTGAAGATATTTGAAAGCAGTACTCTCCTCCTACAGGATCATGTGGCCCCAGAACTGAGCGCAGCATGTAGCCATGACCAGGTATGGCAGCTCTGGCTGGAAGAAACTACTATCATGGTTGCAAAACTCACCTCTGAAATTCCTAACATGGTTGGAGCACCTTGGATGGATATATTGAATGCCTAATCTTTTATTAACAGCCATTTGTGCACAAGACCACCACAGTGGACAGTCTCCCATTTATAGAAGGGGCTTTGGGAAGGATGGACTGGGGACCAGTTCCAATGGCATTTGCTTCAGTGGGAGCTAACCAGGCTCTGGAGTGTTTTTACCATCACTGTTTACACAGTGGATCCCTCAAGATTCTCTAAACTTGATGGATTTGCTGCTAAAATGCTCAAGAAAATGTGGCTGAACAGGAATTGGTTAAGTAATAACACTAGAAGAGCTTTAATATTGCTGCATATCCTACAGCTTTACCTCAGATCCCTGAGGACCCCATGTTTTGCCCACACTGATGAAGAGCAAAGCTTTGCAATCAGGGTGGTCGATGTGGAGCAACAACAACTATGGTGAAAGAAGTGATTCTGGGGATTAGCATACCAAGATTTCTGCTCTGCAGAAGCCATAAGCAAGTTCTCCCCTCTTTGCCAAGAGATCAGAGCCTTCAGTGACATTTTTAAATTGTCTCACCATAAACTTTTAAAAACAATGTTTAAATCATCTCCCGCCTTGGGAGAGCTTGGGAAAGAAGAAAATGGGGGAAAAAAATCAATAACCTCTGGGAGGTCTGAGCAACTGACAAGTCAAGCAGGAAAAGGGGATGTCCTGAACAGCCCAGCACCAAGGGCAGTGATGCTGACTGCCAAAACCACTGTTGAGCATTTGTGCAGTACTTCCAGAGCTGAAAGAGGACTAGAAAGGAGAAACTCTTCCATCCCTCTGCTTTGCAGATCTTTTTCTTTGTCAAGTCTCTCTGGACAGGAGAACTTCAATTTTTCTCCCTATTGCCTTAAAGCAATACAGTAAAAACTGGCATCATCCTTATTTAAAGTGAAGGGAGTCTGGTCCAAGTATTACACCATGTGCCTTCCTTACTGACAGCCTTTGTTTTGGAGGTGAACTCAATGGCAGCAAGACATGGAGCTGGAAAGCAGAGACTCCCCATCCTTGACTGTGCACATCCTAAATGAGAATCAGTGAGAGATTTCTGCCCATCTGTACCTGTTGGAACAGGTTTTCATCACTCTGTGATGAAAAGCCCAGGCTCCCTTATTTCAGAGTTTGATCACATCCAGCTCAGGAAGGAAAACTATAATGAGCAGAAAGCTGGAATATCTCCAGTGACTTGAAGAATATTCTGTAATAACTAGAAATGTGGTGATTGCAAGTGTTGATGCCTGGGACATACTGAGGATGAAAACTGTTCATGTCCTCCTCCACTTCTTCTGCCCTTGAGGATTTTCCACTATCTGCATTTCTTCATCACTTCTCTTCTTCTTTCTCTGCAGCCAACTCTTTTGTTTTCCTACTAACACCTGTATTTCAGTGCTGCCTCTCTCCAGCTTTTCTTTAGCACAGCTTCTCTTTTTTCTTTGGGAAAGGGGGCAGGGTTGTTTGCAGGGAATATTTTGGTAGCTCTTGTCTGCCATCTCACCCCCTGGCTACTTAACCATAGAGCTGTTTTCAAGGTTCAGGGGTAATTGCAGGAATGCTTGGACAGCAAAGGGGCTGGAATGCCTTAGATGCTCTAGAGAATAGCAGGCATGACCTCTGCTCTTCAGTTCTACCAGCCCAGTGCTTTGCTGTTCCATCCCTACACTTGCCATAACCGACTGTGGCTGAAAAAGCTGCGAGTCCCTGCACAGGAGAACTTGGATGCAAGATTTCATGGGGGACCTTGTCTTCTCACCTACAGCCCCTCACTTACTGGGGAAAGAAGTAGCCTCCAACATGGACTTTTGATTTATGAAAGAAGGAATCCAAACACACTCTGCTTGTTTCAGCTGTTAGTCATCAAACTCACTTGTGCTCAGTCTCCAGTGATTCTCAGCTTTTGCTGTAACAGCCTGCATTGCTGCTTCCTTCTGAATTTCAATCAGGTGTCATTACAATGTGTTGCCCACATTTTGCTCAGGATAGATGCCTCTCATAAGATACTAGAATTGCTCAATGCAGTGAACTTACTCTCTTTAAGAACCTGAATCACACTAAGTGCTTTACTTACCATCTGCTTTTTTGATTTGCTTACTCGTCTGCTCGCACTGTCTGCAAGAGCCATTTGTTTCCTTGCCTATAAATTCGTGGTCCAGAAGAAACTGCAGTGTTGTCAGCAGAGTGCTGAAATACGGTTCTGAGAATGGACCTACAAAGGAGGTTGGAAACAAAACTTAGCACACAGCCAAAATATCTGTAATTGGATTTTGGGACCAAAACATCATAACGAACAAAATGAAAGAAATATACGGGATCATTTATTTTATTTGATCATTAGCAAAACTCCTCATTTACGTATGATAATTGCTGGCAAAGATTTACTTACAGAAAATGGGCCTGAAAATGTTTAAGCCCATTTCTTTATAACAGATTCACTACCAGCATACCAATTTCATGACTTCAAATGTATTGAGCTCAGAGAAATCCCACAAGGCTTTCATCAACATAACCTGCTAGCCTTCCCCTGCTTGAGCTTGGGATTGTTTCCTGGATGTACTGATTTAAGCAATGAATACACATTCTCAGCAATCTGTCAAGTATGTTTACAAAATTATCTCTAGAGAAGCTTATAGGTTAGCCTGGGAATGAGAAGTGACACAAGATCAAGATCTTCAGTCCTCACTCTGGTAACACACTAATGGATCATAATGGGTGATTTTGTGTAAGCAAGGCACAGGGGTATGTCTGCATTAAGAACTTTTCTTATCAGCCTGTGTTTTAAAAAGGAAAAGTTTAGAATTTTGTTAGGGTTTACATCCATTAAAACAGAATGAAGCTCCAACTTCTTTCTCTGAGAATGTACCATCCTAGGCGTTAGAAAGAAATTTATTGACTTCAGAACTGGACTACAGTGGGTAAGGAGCTAAATGCAAAAAGGCAGAGGCAGGAGGGAAGGAAGCAGCCATACCCATATATACATAGAAATTCACCATTGGAGGAAGGATCTGCAAATAAAAAGGTCTCTGGTGGCTCATTTGGTGGGCAGGGCTTTGATATTAAGGTGGCCAGAAATAGGAAAATACACATACTTTGCCCCTACCTGTTTCTGGGCTGGCCTGCCTATGTTTTGCAGAAAAAAGCCTTAAAACTTTGGCTGTGCAGCCTTGGCCAAAAAATCCCTTCTTTTTTGAGTACCCCTGGTTCTCCTGCAGTGCAGGGAAATGGAGCGGCAAGGGGAAGATGGACATGACAAATGTCCAAATTTGAGCCAGTCAACTCAGCTTTTGCACAATGTATCTGGGTTATAGAGCACACTGCCCATTGAAGCTCTGGATATCACTCCAGTTCCTGAGGCAGTTTCCAGTGATCCAGAAAAGGAATTTGTTAAGGACATCAGTGCATGTCCTTTCCTCCAGACAGGCATGGTGGGAAGGCTCCTCTTTCAGCTCTACTTCGAGTGCCAATGGGGCAAGGCTATGGCTGGTGTTGGGTAGAGACAGGGTGGGCAACACTGCAGTTTAAGGCTAGGTGGGAAGTAACTCTTCCTGGAGCTGCAGAAGGCAATACAAGCCATGAATCACCTTTATTTACAATTCAATGGATAGCAAAGAAGATGGCCGGATGAGCAAATCAAAGGAAAGTCTCATTTGGTTTTCCTAGTGTTTGCTCATTGAATTCAGTGGACTTGCACCAGCTGAGGAAACAGGACAAGCCAGAATGCTGAAGGGAACAGGATCAACAGCCACTGTCCCCAGAGCTAGAGGTCTTTTCATCTCGAGATCTTAAAGACCCTGATCCAGTCATAGAAGAACATCTGGACTGAATTTGGATCTGATATTTACTGCTGCCCACACACGAATTTCTGAACCACACCTCTAGCTCAGACATTCATACTGCAATGGCATTACTCTGTCTTATATAAAGGTTATTTTTTCTCTACAAATACAGAGCAATGGTTATTTGATTATTTGACAGAAACATTATTCCCTTATTACTGTTTAATAAAAGCAGCAGGAGACACGGATACTGTAGTGTGACTGACTGAACGGGCAGTAAGATCTTCAGAGGGAAGTGATTCTTTCACTGTTTAGGGTGTTAGAGTCCATACATTAATTATTACTGGGCCTCAGGAGGGAGACCTAAGTTTTCCTGGATTACATCTTTTGATATGAGCATTAAGTCTGAAAAAAACCCTCATCAGTGAAAGTTTACAGCCCCCCTATCTATTAGAATCAACAGTTTTTGTATTTAGAGGAATGACCTGGGAGAAGTGACCAGTGAGATCAGAAAGACAAGAACAATAGGATACCATCAGGAAGGTAATGCGACAGGTTGGTAGCAGCTCAATGATGTTTTATAGCTCTGAGACCCTTTGCTGCAGACTTCACAGGGAGAGGATGTGCTGACAACAGCTGACATGTCCTGCTCTGCCTGAGCCCTATCCCAGTCCCTGCCAACAGCCAGTCCTTGGCCTGCTGAACATGCATCTGACCTCTCTGGAGGAGGCATGAAGGCAGATGGATGTCACATTTGCTCAGGACACTTTAGTGTAGCTTTTGTCTACTTCATCCATGTGCCTCAAACACACCAGATTGGTGTAGCACTCCACTAGAGCTGATGGCTGAAATGCTTCTTGTGCTATGCTGCCCTTTCACACTTTACTTTCTTGTCTAATGATATCCTGGAAGACAGGGAACTGAGGAAATCCAGGTAACCTTGCTAAAATCAGCAGAGAAGATCCCTCCTGGTGGAAGGAAGGACATGATCTGTACTCACGAATCCTTCAAATCCTGTCATGAGGCATTTTCCAGCCATGCTGGGTCTTCCAGCCTCATAGAGTCACCAGCATATCTGCTCAGATGTATTAGCTGGAATCTATTTTCAGCATTTACACCTTGGGCACAGCCTGGATTGGTGCCCCATCATGCTGGACATGATACAAGGTTCATACAGCCAAGAATTGAAATGATGGATTCAAATGGAAGGGCTACAAGTGAACACAGCATGGTACAGTTGCTTGGATTTTACCTCTCAGCCAAACTTTGTTTCCTTTCCAGTCTCTAATGCTTCTATCTTTGCTTGTTGGAAAGGCACATCTTGTGCCATTTCCCTTATTCCATTTTAGTCCCAATACTGTCAGTAGAATGGATTAATGGCACATTCTTTTCCAGTCTAGTAATCTTTGTCACAAAAGTGAGGGAAAGCATGCAGTGAAAATGAAGATCTATCAGCACTGCCATCTAACTGATGGCTCACTCTGATAGCTGATGCTAAGATGAGAACAGAAGATGAAATAAAAAGATCCCTTTCTTATTTTAATACAAAGAACAGTATACAGAACCTGTATCCATCTTTTTGACAAAGACTGTAATGAAAATAGCAGCATGCTGGAATGTCATTGTACCTCTGTGATGGGCTGTAATTCCATACCCTTCCATGGCCACTGTAAACAGTCAGCACTCTGCCTGGTATTTGGGTTAAAAATGTCTGTCATTCACTCATTGTACTGCATCTTGGCATCACCTAAATGGTATTTCAAGCCCCGCTAGATATCACACAAGATATCACATATTCTCTTTTCTAATAGTTAATTGGGCAGGGACACCTAGTGCAGCATGTTTATTTTCTCAGAGTGAGTAACTAGACACATTTGGTGCATATATTCTTTATATCAAACACCAACTAGAAAAAAATGTATTGTAATGAAATTCATCACACACATCTTCAGTTATCATGCTGCAGGCATGTTCTTCACTGACCTTTTCCTCTGTTCCAGCTTTTAGGCATATCACAAGCCTCCCTGAATCTTCACAGGAGCAAAAATAAGAGTGTTCTTGTTTTCTGTATCTCCTGGCAAATCTTGTCTCTCTGTTTCCTTTTTTTTAAGATAAAGGCACATCAGGATACTACACAATCAAGATGCTGTTATCCTAGGAACAACCTAGGAAAAGTTGGTTTAGACTTTAGCTCTGCTGGTTCAACTTTTTGTGCATCTTGAAGACATTACTTTTATCCAGATTCTTCCTGAGAGCAGGAATAGCCTTCACTTGACAGAGGAGCTGTGTGACCAATGTGAAACAGGGCTGCATGACGTTGGGGTGAAGGACAAAGTCTTTATCTGTTCCCCTTCCTCCAGTAAACCAGCTTTGCTCACCAAAAGGGAAGCTATTCCCTTGATGGGTTTCAGGCCAAGACTTGGGAGCTGAGAAATTTTCCTTTCCACCAGTATATGTGGAGGAGGACTAGATTCCCTTTCTTCCCAGAGGAATCTCGTGGTTACCCCTTGGGGATGGGCCTTGCCAAGGGGTTGGATACAGGCAGCAGGAGAAGAGGAGCTGGATAATCTGGCAGTTGTTCTCCTGACTTATGAATTGAGCAGTTTCAGCAAGGGCCTAGGCTAGACCTGTACACCTTCCCCTCCAGCTTTGGCAAAGCCAGTATGAGCCCATCAAGGGTCTGGTGCTAATAGCCCATGACAAGTATGCAGGACTCGCTCTTCCCAGTAGGATGGGGCATTTGGCAGCAGTTCAACTCCCTTTGTATTGGATCTGCCCTGGGTTTACTAATCCTCACTTGTTTTCCTGCTTTGAGCAATTTACATAGTTATTAGGCCCAGCTCTCATTCTCTTCTCTAAAACATGAGGATGACAGGGCTGAATGAGAAGGGAAATTTGATTGCTTCGTATTTTGTTTGCCTGTTACTATCGGTAGGGAGCAGCTACACAGCCTGGCAACAGCCTGCAGAGTCTGAAATGCTCTAAAATTAAAAAGACCCAGATTCACACTTTTTCTGACTCCTCATTCTCACAGGCCAATGGAGAAATAAAAAGAAGTAAAAAAGAAGAGGCAGAAAAAAAAGAAGATAATTTGTTTGCAGAATGTTTCTGTATGTGTGTATTTTGCAGAAGGTTAATTGGAAAGGGTGTTTCTATGCCAACAGGGACTCAGAACAGACGGCTGAACCTGGAGAGGCATCCGCCCCCCAGGAGACATTTTGGATGCATGGATGATGTGGCCCAGTGGCTGCACATGGAGCAGGCCAGCAGGAGATACGACTTCTGCATCACAAGTCTTCCTTCCTGCAAGGCTGGAGGAATTACTTGACTTGTGCCCTGCCCTAACTCAGCCTGGCCAATACAGCAAGAGTAGGGGCCTGACTGCTTTGCCAGTGGGCTCCAGTCTATGATTTTTGGCTCTTCCCTTTACAAGCCATGGCAGAGTTTGGCAGCACTGGGCTGAACTGGGAACTTGCAGAAAGGAAGACAGAGAGAATGGCAGATCCCATCCATCCTACACAGATCCCACTACCTCTTTGGAAAGGGTGAGCAGGAGAAGCCACAGATCAGTTCAACAGCCAAGTCTGGAGCTGCTGGAATGGCTGCTTCCCCTCTCCAGCAAGAAGAAGGCACTGGGGGATGATGGAGGTCACTCAGCCGTGTGGCTTTCCAGGACTGATGTGATGATTGCCTTGGATAGTGGAGTGCTGGTTTGACTGCAGGGTTCAGAATCAAATGCCATACTAAGATACCATGCACTTCACAATGTCTTAACCCATGAAGTATTCAGATCATAGTTATCTGTTTCAACTCTCTTCCCTCAAACATATTTAAAGTCTGTGGGTGAGCACAGTGTTTTAAAAGGAAATAATTATTAAAAATACACATCAAATACCCAGATAAATTTAAAAAACCCCAAAACATTCTATGAAAACTTGGCTTAAAACTACTCAAAGAAGGCAAAGTATGTTGTGATTCTTAGTGACTCATTTTTCACACAAAGACCATAATTTAAGATGGCTTTCAGGGCTGTCTTGGGAGTAAGATCCTGCTCCACACACTTTTCCATTCTGAGACATTTAAAGTGCAGATGGGGAAGGAGGCGGCTTAGGCGGCCTCTGGATGAGAAGCTACAAATAGGCTCTAAATGGAAGTGTAAATCATTTATCCTGGGTTTCTGAGGTGAGTTACATAATCATAGTGGTAGACGGGTCTCTAGGACTTTCAGCTCATTCTCTCCAGGCTGAGTTCTGCATCCTTGCAGAGGCCTTCAAAGCAAAAAACAAAGTGCTCTATGAGACCAGCTGAGGTCTTTTAGCTGTGCTGACCAGACTAGGTTGCTCAAAGCCCCCATCCATCCTGCTTTGTACACTTCCGGGGATAGAACATCCACAATTTCTCTGGGTAATCTTAACCTCCTTGAAAACCATAGGAATATTTCCTCTGAACAGAATGAGGAGGATCAGGTCACCACAAGCCTGCAGCCAGCTCCTGCCCTATATCCACACTTCTCAGGCTGCTTTTGGAATTTGAAGACATTGTACCTTTGCTCAAAACCATTTCTGTCTTAGCTCCTGTCTGCAGTAATTGCACCAAATTTTATTTTCCTTAAATTAATCTCAAAAGAACCAACACCACTTCAATAAGCTGTTTCTTTAAACTAACCTTGGAAATAATTACCAAGAGGCAGAGCAACTACAAATCTGTACTCTGTTTAATGGCTGAGCTGCTTTCCATATGGGACAAGGCAGCACTTTGCTGCCTGCCATAGTCAGTAATGAAACCACTGAGCAGCTCTGCTCCTCCTTTTGATCTGCAGCATCTCCTGAAGTACCTGCCTGCCACAGGGTTGGCAAACTTCATGGCTTTAACACTTGCCGGAGAAGAGACAATCAGCATCCTTAATATTCATCACAAAAATACCTTTCGAACACTAGTGTTGTATCCGTTCTTAAACAACACATAGGTCTTGTCTGCATGGAAAAGCTTTGCAAGGTAACTCTGAAATGATGGCTTACTTTATTCAAAGAAATGACATAAGCTACACCGGCAAAAATACACTGACTCTAGTTACAGTCACAAATTATCTCCAGGACTGAGTTACAGATAAAAGTTCCACCAGCACAGCCATACTCCTTAGGGATACAATTTTTTCATGACATTTCTAAGCCAGCACAAACCATGTGAATTTTATGCCAGCATAAAATTTCTTTTGCCAGCAAACAAGTGTTGGTCAAAAAATTTAAATTCTTAACTCTTACAGCTTTCCCAGGAGTTTCTAGTGTAGATTCAACTGTAGTTTGAGCACTGGGGACTGAGTAATCTACTACATTTGAAATCATTTCTCTCAGCAAGGTAGACAAGGCACCTCTAAGAGCTTTTATTCTGTGTACAAGACCTTGCAGTGCTCTGACATCATGTAATTTTCTTGGTTTATATAGCCGGAGCCTCTCTGCACCAAAGAAAATGTTCCAAGCAAATAATGTGGGAGATGAGCCACTTAATTTGTGCAGGAGGAAACAGCTTGTCAGAGAACTGTGAGGCAGCTGATGGCATCAGCCCCTTCCGGAGCCTTGCTGGGCGTGTTCCTGGCAGGGGGATGGTGCTTGGTGCAGGTCCACACGCAGCACTCTGTGCCCAAACCCAGCAGCTGCAGCAGCAACAGCTGATTTGGCTACAGCAGACAGGAATATGAGAGACAATCTGCCCTATTGCCATAACCTGGACCCTCAGCAAGTGCCACAGGAATCAAAAAAAAAAAGCCTAAACTATGGGATAACACTAACTAATTCTACTGATTCTTCATCACTGCTTAACTCACGTGAGCTGTGAGCTCTGCCAGACAGGGCCTGCTCACCTCTATCAGCTCTAGAATAGCTGAGCAGGGAGGGAGGAGGCAGTGCTCGTGTCCTGCTTGAAATTCCTCAGGAACACACTCGAACACGGTGTCTGTGCTTTTGGCCATGCTATCTGGATTGTAATGTTTGTGTTTCTGCTATTCTCTAGATGCAGGGTTATAAAGTTAGCATTCACATTCAGATTTATAACCCAGTAAAGGCACGTTCCCTCTAATAAAAACAAGCTCATTTATGAGACCAGATTTCAGGCATGACTTGCAAGAGGGAAAACAACATCCTGTGTAATTCTAATGTCTCACACCTCAGTGGGCAGACACAGCAGACATTTTTCTGCAGCTCTGCTTCTGCTCTCAGCCTTCCCTCATGCGTGCAATCTCTGTGGGTCATTTGTGAAGTTCTCTGATGCTGGCCTGAGTTACAGGCTTGGCACCGACCCTCTGCAGTGACCCCAGACCCACGGTCTCTGTGTATATGCCCTGGGGGAACAGGAAAATCTTTGAGCCTCCCTCAGCATCCCATCAGACACTGATAAATGTCCTGGGCCAAGTTTTCTGTTGGAGGTGCCAAACAATGGCCACAGAGGCTGAGCAGGCAGAAAAGCCCATTTGCACTGCTGTTAGTACCCTCATGGGTATCAATATGAGCAGGTAGCACTCCTAGCACACTTGCTGTGGGATGTTGTGCCTAGGTACATCCCCATGCAGCCAGGCATTCTTCTGCCACTCAACCCAAAGCAGGAGACTTGGGAAGCAGAGGGGTAGGAAGCACCTAAGGGACTTTGGACTAGCCAAGTGAGGGTACACCTCAGAGCATACACATATACATTTTAGCCTGTGACACAAAGGCTTGTGAATTATGGGGCGGGAAAGCATAAGCAATCAAAGACTAAAAGCCACCATTCCTCTCTCTGCATTTACTATACCAATAAAATATCTTCATAGCAGCTGGCTGTAATGTAAATCTCCTTTAAGAACTAATGGCTGTGCAGGGGACCATTAAAAAAACCAGCTCCATCATTAAGGCTGTTGGTTGGGAGACTCTGTGTGCTGTTATTCTACAGAGAGGACCACTCTGCAAGGCTGCACAGGGATGCTCTGGACTTCACTGCTGAGCAGCAAACTGGTTTCATGGCCCACACACGAGAGAATGGCTGGATTTCAGGGGGGATTTTCCCTCTCCAAATCAATGCTCAGCCTTCCTGCAGGCACCTACTGTGCCCCCCCCGGTTATAAGCTGCTTGCTGGACATGGAGCTGGTGGGATGCCACTAAGTATGACCCCATTGCAGATAGGCAGAAAGATCAGGGCACACAGAGAAGTTTGAGCACTGCTCCAACCTCAAAGCCCTTCTGTGATCCAGCACAGGACATCACCAAAGGCAGCAGTGTAGTGCCCTGCTGCATTGCTCTGCAGTAGCTGTGATGAACCCTTGACCACCAAAACCCACCTTGAGCAGTCCTTCTCTCTTCCAGCTCACAAACCCCATATATATTTTCAGGGTCTTCACAATGTAACAGCTTCATGAGTACATTTAAAAAAATATAAAAATCAGCTGTCACCTGAAAAACAGCTAATTACTTACAGAATCAGCTCCTTTTGAAGCAGCAATATAATTGTTCACCCCTCCCTTTGTCCCTGGGGCATCTGCCTTTAATCTAACATCTCACAGGCTTTCCAAACAGTGACTGGCTCCGTGGTGTTGAGCTCCTGGGATGTTGCACCCAGAGGATGCTCTTCCACACTAACAGAAACAGAGAGGTCCCTGTCTATCTCACCAAATCTCAAGGTAAGATTCAAATTCTCGGTGCTGTTTGTCTGGAATGCTCTGAAGGGGTAAACAGAGGGCTGAAGAGCATGACAGAAGTGATCACAGCAGAGAATCAAACAGTGATGCTGCCCTGCTTGCTGGCCTCTATCCAATTTTGCCTGTGTAGGAGGGTATTGGGAGAAGCAACGATGAAATCAAAGCACACTGCTGGGATGAGAGCCTGGGGCATCGCACTGATCAAACAGCAACTGCCTCTCTTTTTCTTCCAGCACAGCATCCTTCCTCAGCTGTTCCTCTGAGAAGTCTTGTGATCCCCTTGTTGCACACCGGGCATGTTGGCACAACTTCACCCCAGCCCCAGGGTACATCAGCCCATGAGCAATGGGACCAGTACTGTCTCTGTCCAGCACTCTGGTAACCCTCAGCTGCCCCATCTCCTAACCTCCATGGGGTCAGGCTGGGTGGCTGTGCCAGCTGTAACATGCTCCCTGCCTGGCTGGCAGCCCACACTCCTTTGCTTGTGCCCAAACCAAACGAAGCAGATAATTGCTGACCTCCTGCAGTGGTGGCTTCTATTGTAGTTATCTGGGTCATTCTGCTCAGCCTAGGACATAAGTTCTTTTACACTGCTGAGGTCTCCTCATTGCTCTTCAACTTGGCTGATGCAGGACAGTGCATCCAGCTGATGCTGGGGAGGGGCAGACAGTACAGTGCCTTCAATCTTGATTTCTACCTTTGCCAACTGTAGATGAGGTTCCCAAATTAAGGTTATGGATGCTGTGGAGCCTTTGCAAACCATGGCCTCCACTAGTAGTAGTCTATTTTTTGGGTGATGGTCCAGATGCTGAACACAGCAGCCCAAGCCCAGCACTTAAAGCCTGCAACTTCTCCCAGCAGCTGAAGCCGAACCCTCTGAAATGGGCTGACTCTATTACAGAGCTGCGTGTTCAGATTTCTGCTTTGCAATCTGCTTTCAAGCAGAGAAGTTGGCACAAGGAGCATCCCCTTGCAGGGTTCTGGCTGGCAGCTGCCCGGCAGGTTTTAATCAGTTATGTTCATGAAATATGACCCAACCTGCACCTGTTGACCTTGGCCACAAGACTTGCAACAAGTCAAATTAATGCAGGCTCACAGATCCATCACTATTTTTTTGTAAGAGCTGGTATATCCTCCATCCAGATCTTGATGATCTTCATGTATTCAGCATAGATTCCTATTTGTGTTTCTCAGATATTTACAGAGACAATGTCCTGCATAAAATAAAGAGAAAAGATCATCCATGGTAGAGACAAATGAACTATAGCTGCATTTTCACTAGAAAGCTCTCTTCTGCTCATCTGGCCACATATACAGGTAATGACTGCAGAGTTTGTATCTCCCTGCTCCCACTTTGGTGTGATGGAGAAGACAAAAGTCTGAGTTGCTCATTAGGAACCAACAATCCCTGGCTCCTTTCTCTGAGGCTCAGGGGACTTTACTGCTTCATGGCCAAATCCTTTCAGTGATCACTTCAAAAGAAGGAATAATGATAAGCTCAGTCCCAGTGAGAAGATACAGTGAGAACAACCGTTTCTGTAAAAAGAAAAAATAAAAATCACATTTTCTTCTGATTTGGCACAGGTAACAAGGAAAATATCCTATAGGAGGAAAAATAAAGAAAATATTACTTTTGGAGCCTTTTAGAACGGGTGCACAAAGGTAGCCACCCAAAAAGGTTTCAATGAATTTTAATGAGATGAGGAATTTGATGGGCTCATATTATTCTGTTATTGAGATATTTGAGATAACATGGGTGGTCGCATAAAGGACCATCTCCTAATGAAAGTTCATTTGCTAATTATGCAAAGATTAGCAGAGAGCACATGCAATGCTCCAGGGTTCTGCACAGTAGTTCAGAAGAGGTCGATTTTCACACTAATAAATGGGATACTTCCTTCCTTTCCAAAATTCATCAGATTTTCAAAGCCCTTCCTGATGCATCCACCTCCAGTAATGTGTCCTGGCTGAGTGTCCCACCTTGGCATCAGGTGCTCAGGTTTATTCATGATCCAGCTGAACTCAGTGACCATTCCAGTGTACATTATGTCCTGTTGTCTGAAAGCATTAACTGCAGAAAGAATGGATCGTGTCAGCTTCTATTTTTACAGCCTATCAAAGTTTTCACCTTGGTCATTAGAAATCACAACAGATGGCTGATTGATGCCATATAATTTGGCTTTATCACAGCCTTTCTCCTGACTTTCCTTTTTTGGGGGTGGGAGGGTGTGTGTGTGAATCTTTTAGCACTTCAAATATAAACTTCATTATAAATCATGTAGTAATTTTGCAACTGAAAATCCACAACCGTATCATCAGGAACTGACCTTGGAATTAAATATTTTCCTCCAAAGTTCTGATTTGATGAAATGTTCCTGCATTTCCACGCTTGGTGAAACTCATCATGTGAGTAGGCAGCCGTGAGATTTTCTGGGTCTGCTTTCCGAGCTTGGCTAATCACACAACTTTAATAGCAATAAATCACTATTTCAGCAAAGAGCTGTCTCTTCAGCAAAGACGTGAAACTTTTACTCACAAAGGTATGGATTTATCATGTTTATTAATAGACATGCTCTACTGCTTTGTCTTGCTTTGTGTACTGTAAGTGATGACTCAGCCCTGTGCCATGAGCATGCAAATATTATTAATAAAACCTTATTCTGCCACATTTAGACAGATTATGGACAAGCGATAAGGAGGG
Organism: Serilophus lunatus; assembly: GCA_013399895.1. Classification (NCBI taxonomy): domain Eukaryota; kingdom Metazoa; phylum Chordata; class Aves; order Passeriformes; family Eurylaimidae; genus Serilophus; species Serilophus lunatus. Next base: position 1,094,687 of record VXBA01005506.1, on the reverse strand, counting down.
ATTTGCATATAAGCAGCCCCATCAGAAGTATGTGAGAAAGGATCATAGTTTCTAGTAAATTAGGTATGCCATATCCTCTGGGAAAAAAAAATCTAAAACTCAGGTGGTCTGATGAAAGTGTGTTATAGCCTCAAACGTGGCAAACACTGTGCTAGTGTTCACTGTGGCACTTCATTTTGTCCATAATTGAAGCATGTCAAGATACTTCCAGAGGAGGATTCACAGGGCTGAGAGAGCTCTGCCCGGGAATATGGTGAGTTACAGCCAGATGAGCGGGGCCAGCCCTGGCAGAAGCTGTGCTCTGCCTTGTCCCAGCACATGCTGCAGGATTAAGAAAGCAGGGATTTGCTCACCAGTTTTCTGTTGCAAAAACATGCAAGTGCAGCTATTAATTACAGGCAGCAGATTTCTCTTTGGAATTAAACTACAAGCATTCATGGGTATCCAACGACCTCCTAAGGTCCTTCTTGGGGTCCCACTGTTGCCCTGCTCTTCCCAGGGTGCCGCTGGATGGGCGGCAGTGGGAATGATTCATTGCCCAGTGTTTCACTTTGAGGTTTTCATCTGTGTTTCGTGGCATCAAGACGCCCCTGATCAACCACCAAATCTCACTGCTGGCATGGGAACCCTGTGTGAAGACATCTGGCTCCACCAATATGTCTGTGATCTGCTGCAAAAGGGAAACTAGCCAGCGCTGCTGACAGCTGTAGGTCCCCAAAAAATCTCTGTATTGGGGTGCTCTCAGTACCTGCCTCTTTGCAAGCCTGATAAGCATCACCAGTGTAAGAAAAGCTGCAAAATACTAGTAAATAAGGGTTCCCAGGAGGGAGATAGGCTCTCCTCCTTTTCCCTCCCACTCTCTCTCTCTCTCTGCATGCAGGCAAATTTAGCAGTGAGCCAAGATTTACAGCTTTAATTATGAACTTTAGCCCAAGCAGTCATTCTGGAAATATTCTCGCAGGAGAAATGGAGAGTGGGACCTGTGTGTGCGCAGTGAGGTGTACAGCTGTGCCTCTGGTTAATTGTACTGGTTCTGGTCCTTCACTAGGATGATTTCTTGTGAAGGGATTTTATCGCCCCCCCTACTTACTGCTGGTGACAAGGAAAAGAAAATGAGGGGAAAAAGGAGTCTCAATCTGTCTTTTACTGCATTATCTAATAAACCAGCAAAAATTAGCCTCTGCAGCAAAGATTAGCCTCCTTCAAACTCACACACCTTAATTAAACATGCTGAGCTCCAGCTGGCAGCAAAGTCCAAATGTTTTACACTGTTAAAAGCTGTTCATTTGTTTTGCCACCCAGACATCCTAATTTTTACACCCAAAGCCAATCAGGACTCCTAGCAGAACCTGACCAGGATGGTGAGCCACAGCGTAGAAACCCCTCTGTTCAGAGACAAGATGGCAGGTAAGAAGGAAGAAAGATTTTTATAACAAAATCACTGTGAACCATTTTGCAGAGAAGCAGCACAGATCATTGCCACCATGACTGGTGGTCTTTATGTTGAAATATAATCTGTTTTGAGTACAGATCTCCAATAAACAGCCCAGCTAATGCAGTTCATCCACAGTAAGCTTGATCTGACTCCATGCTGAAAGTGTAGCTACATCACGATGTGCTTCTGTGTTGCTGAGCCTATAGTTCAGCCATGGCCAGGGCTGTACTGAGACTGTGGTTCTGTGGAAGAATCAAAGCAGGAACTCAAGCCATGTACAAGATCTTTGTGGCTTTGCTTATGCAGATGTTTTAGTAAAATAAGCTTGCTCTGTAAGACTAGTATGATTATTCCCTGTGAGGATGGTGAGGCACCAGCACAGGTTGTCCAGAGAAGCTGAGGCTGCCCCATCCCTGGAAGTGTACAAGGCCAGGTTGAAAGGGGTTCTGAGCAACTTGGTCTAGTAGAAGGTGTCCCTGCCCATGGCAGGAGAGTTGGAATGGATGTTAAAGATCATCTCACTCCAACCCAATTCCATGATTCCATAAAATTTATACGGTATCATTAGCTTTGTACAGACTTACACGAGCTAATGGTGAGAACTGTAATTCCTTCTGCAAAATGTTCAAGATATTTTTAATATCCCAAATACAGCAAAGGAGGACAAGCTCACAAAATTCAGCAGCAGTATCCCAGCTGGCTGAGGCAGGGAGGGTCAGAGCACACCTTGCTGGCAGTCAAGCAAACAGGTGAAACAGATGAACCCAACCACCAGGCTGACCATCTCAAAGTGCAGAGCATGGTCATGATCAATTTTTGAAACATGTAGTTCAACATATCTATTATTCATTAGACACAATGGAAGGGGATTTGCAGTTCCTTAGAATAGAAATTGGCTGACACCACCTCTGAATTGCATTCCATGAGGTCCATCCCTGCTGGACACACCACAGCATGTCTGATACCCAGTACAGGGGCAGAGAGAAGCTTTATGGCTGCAAAAATATGACATGCTGGGAGCTTTTGTTATGTCACATTTGACCTTCCCAGCTTTCCTAATAGATTTTTCTTGTCATCAGGGCCTAACGAAATGCATTATCTTGTTGGCATTTGCTGCTCAGTAACAAGTACAAATCTCAGCTCCATGAGCTTCATTTGGAGACCCAGCACTTTGATGTAGAAAGTAACTTTAGAGACTAAAAAGCTTACATTTTTTTCCTCCAAAAAGATTAAATTTTAAATCTCTTTGTAAGAGGACATTTGCAGCTGAGGAGTCCTTTTAAACTACATTTCTTTCTTGATAGGAAAGAAATTGAAGTGCATTAGAAAATGTTCAACCAAATCAGTGTTCTTAAATATTAGTGTGCAGGATACAGAAAAAGTGCCTTTTCTTCCCAATGTGGCCCAAGAAAGACCCTCCAAGGACTTTTGAAGCCCTTGCTCTGCACCTATGGTTGCTTGTGCATCCCAAATGCCCTCTTCATTATTATTTGAAGACTCAGTTTTATAGTTTAATTTTCAATCCCATACCATAGCTACCTCCTAGCTGGTGTTTGTGGCCTGTCTCACCAAAGTTCAGTAGCCAACAAGAGAGGTCATTTTTTCAACTATATACTTCAGGTATTATATCACTTCTTGATGTCCCTTTTGATCACAGTTTAATTACAATGAAGATAGCTGTGAATAAGCTTGCTAATCTTGAATTAATTCTGCTTTCTGAAGGTCAAACAACTCTGTCCTTCTCAACCTCCACTAAACTCTGTTAGACATAAGATCTTCCTCATGGTTTCACTCTATGATAGTTACATTTCAGAAAAGAACCCACAAGCACCACTACCCTTGGTATTGATGGAGAATTGTCTTCAGCCCAATTTTACAGTCACGGTCTTTAATCCACTGATCCTTGGCCACGTGTAAGCAGAGATGAGGGAATTCCTCTAGAGACTGCAAATATTCATCTTCACTTCATTCATATATAAATACATACATATACTTTTACTCTCAGACCCTCTTTCAAGACCTGGCATGAAATTGCCTCAAATGCTGTATTTCCTTTACTAGAAAAATTATCTGGAAGAAATATTGCATCAACTGGAGTTCACTAATGCACAGCCAAAAGCTGTCATTAAGTGATAGATCATGCATTAAAGATAAAGTTATAAGCTCTAAAAGTGATCTGGTAAAGGAAAATTTAACTTTCTGTTAATTACCTATGGAAATAACTCAACTAAACACTGACTTAATTCATTATGATCAGTGCCATTATAATAAATATCAGATATATTCATAATTGCATGGCATTTATCTTCAGTTAATGACCTGTAGGAAGGTTATTAAATAGGTTTCATCCTTTGGTTACTGTAAATGGAAGAATTTACTGGGCTGGTTTGCAATCTCACTCTTCATCCTGAAGAACAGGTATTGCTGAGCCCTCCTCCAGTGTGACTGAGGTGTGAGGCAGCATGCATTCAACGCTCACATGCCCTGCCCGAGGGAAGGAGCTGCTCATTTTCGTTGTTCTGGCCAGGAGCTATAAGGAGAGTCCATGATTCCACTCCACCCATGGGGTACAGCTGACGTGGGTCCCTTCAGCATAGTTCACTCCTGAAGAGCAGGGCAGCAACAAGCTTTACCTCAAGTTTGCATGCAAGTCACTTATCTGGTGCTCCTTACCCATGTCACTTGTGCTGGAAGCAGCTGCATTGCCAAATCCTGGAAGGGAAGTGTGAACTTATCTCATGGCTCAGATTTGTGAATTATGGTCCATGAAGGTACTTGGCCAAATGGTATGTAAAAGAGCTCATCTTCCATGGCTGTGTCTTATTTTCTTAATTGTGTCCTTGGTTTTCCTAAGCTTCATCAAAGCAGTGGGTGGCCCAGCAGGCTGAAAGACCTTTTGTTACTATTAATTCACCACCAGGTCTTTTGATTCTCCTGGGATCTGAGTTCAAGGATGGCAGTTCATATCATCTTTGGTACCCTTAATCCAACTCTTCCTGCCTCTAACCACAGTTAATGCCTGCAGTGCAGAGAGAGCAGCCTGTCCTGGCAATTAATGCCTTTTCCTTGGCTGATGTTTTATCTATCAGTCTTTCCTCTCTGGACTAATTTTAGAAGCTGGATTCGGTGCCAACTTCACAGATGATCTTTTCATTTTGTAAAGGTGTTTGGCTTTGTTCACTAATAACTTAATTAGAGGTACTCTCTAAATTCCTTCTTTGCTTATGCAGCCCTCTTTTCTCTTTCCGTCAGACCGGAACGTCAGAGCTCAGAGGACCTGGGGTGATGAAACGTGGGAACACTGATGAGTCCGTGGGAGGATCAAGAGCTGCAGCACCTGAGCAATGGTTTGTGGAAAGCCTCTTTCAATTGCAGCCACATTAAGAGGTCCCCCATGGATGAAAAAGAGAGTGCACAGGAAGCTGGAAGCTTAAGGGACGAGAGAGGGCAAATGTTTCACAGACCATACAAAACTGGGAGGAATGGTAGTATGTCAGATGGTTGTGCTGCCCTTAAGAGACATCTTGGCAGGCTGGAGAAATGGGCTACCATTTCCTGTGCCTGGGGAAGAATAACACCATGAACCAGAACAGGCTGGGTGCTGATGGGCTGGGAAGCAGCTCTGTGTAGATCCTGGGGGTTCTGGTGGACACCAAGCCTTGGGCAAAGAAGGCCATGAGTCTCCCAGAGTGCCTTAGACAGAGCATTGGCATCGGTCAAGGGAGATGCTCCTGTCTGCCAGTTCACACTGGTGAGACACATCTGAATGGTGGGCCCAGTACTGGGCTTCTCAGTACATGGACAAGCTGGAGTGAGTGCAGTGAGGGGCCACAAAGACAATGAAGGGACTGGAGCATCTGATATATGGGGAGAGGCTGAGAGAGCTGGGATTACTCAGCCTGGAGAGGAGGAGGCTTGGGGGGATCCTATCAGTGTGTACTGATGGAGGAAGCAAAGAGGACACAACCAGACTCCTCTCAGTGTCACCCAGTGAAAAAATAATGGAGAAGGGGCACAAACTGAAGTACAGGAAATTCTACTTCAACATGACAAACAACTTTCTCACTGTGAGAGAGGCTGCACACTGAAACCAGTTGCCCAGAGAGGTTGTGGTATCTCCATCCTTGCAGATGTTCAAAGCTCAATGGGACCTGGTCCTGGACAACCTGCTGTAGAAGACCCGGCTTCGAGCAAGGACCAGGCAATCTCCAGAGCTGCCTCCCAGCCACAGCCACACCCTGATTCTGTGAGTTTTGCTTTTCTCTAAGCAAATTATTTCTATTACTTTCAGCAGAGTAAATTTTGTCTGCAAACGTTTCTGACATTATCTGAATTTCCACCAGAAACTTTCTTTTTTAGGAGCAATAACCATCTGTCCCAGCTTCCTGAAGGAAAGCTTTTACCTCTTATCAGTGGGTATGGTGGGAAAGAAACAGCAAAGACTGGAAAAAGCTTATTGTTTATTAATGTTTGACTGAGTTTATATCCTCTCTGAAATTCTGAAGCCTTGTGTATACTAACTATTCTCCTGGATACTTTCCTATGGGTATAAATGTCTCTTTTTTTAAACTCCTTAATAAATTCTTGGCCTCAACAGGAATTCTTGGGGGCAAGAAATCCCTGAAAATGTGTTATATCAATACAAAGTATATTCCTTACAAAAAAATATGAGTCCAGGTGTGACGGATTGTGCAAAGATTTGCTTGGATTTTTCAAAAAATGTAACCTAAGGCCTAGGGCTGGAGGAGGGTTTTGATTTGACCAGCATGGTTACTTGACCCTTGGCAGAAGAGTGTGATCCAGAGAGACTGACAGCAGCAGCCTTTTGTTCCAGTGTTGCTGTTGTTCTGGTTTTATTTAAATTGGAAAGGCGAGAGGGCTTGGGAAGCTGCCAATGTTAATGCTGTAGCCACTGACAAGGTAAAATGGGCTAAAAAAGACAGACAGCTCTCCTTTCACAGCTACAGTTGCTTTAGATTTGGAGCCAAACCTCTCTGCAGAGCAGGTATGGGGGGGGGGTGGTGGATTGCCTTGATTCCTGGCCTTATGAGGTTGGGAAGAGATTCAGCATCTAACACCAGGCTCAGCCCTGCTGCAGGAGAGGGTGGTGAAGGGATTGACTGCTTTGCATGGTTTAATTGCCCTCAGCACTGCAATCTGCAGCAGTTTGCTAAATTATGGCTAATGTTCAGCTTTATTTCTTTGTGAGAAATGGCAGCCAGTAATGAAGCGGAGCATTTAGTCAATGGTGATAAATAATTTCTTTCTTAACCAGAAAAACAGAAGAAAAAAGGAGCCAAAACTGGGCCATCAGGCTCTTCTTCTTTTCTCTTAGATAACATCACCAATAAAAAAACCCAGGAGGTCTAAGGAGTCAATGTCCACCCAGGAGTTTATTGGTGCAACAGAGCAGGTTTTTCCTGACTTGACTCTGCCATCTTATGTTTAAACTTCAAGCCTATTCTCTCTCAGGCACGCATTACAAAAAAGATTTTAGCTCTCTGCCCACATAACACTTTCTTCCCTCTTGATTGAGCCTCCTGCTCTTGGCAAGAGCAGAGTCTCCTACAGAAACAGATGTTTCCCTCTTGCCTATCAAGGACACACCGCTCTTGGGCTGAGGCTTTCCGCTTGCCTGTACTTGCAAGCCCCACGGGTAAGCCATGCTCCCCTCTGGAGCTCCCTTCTCCCCTTCAGGAAACTCCTGCACCCCTTGAGCAGCCCAGGGAGAAGAGGCTGAAGCGAGCAGAAGTTTCTCAGAGTATGTCAAGGCTTTTTCTGTATGTCTGCTCTGAAAAGCAAGAAGAATGTCCTGGGCTGTGTTAATTCCCTTGTATCAGGGACTGATTTGGCTCCCTGTGAATGCTTTGGCCATTGGTACTGTCCTTAGTATTTCTACAAACAAAGGGACATGCTGACACCCCTTGGCAGCGCCAAGGAAAGGTTGACAAGAAAAGGATCCAGACTGACAGCAGAAAACCTGCTCATGGCCCCACCAGCAACTCTCTTTGGCACTGGAGACCCTCAGGGTATACTCTTTGTTCAGAAAACCTTAAATTTTTTGTACAAACTAAAACAGGTGACTGAGATGCTGTACAGCAGCAATTTGTAGGTTCTGTTAAGAATAGACCAAGTGTCTGGGGATGCTACTGGCTCTGCCTGGGTCCTGAGTGTTTACTCATTAGTTCTTTGTGTGCTCTTCCCTGCAAAGTGCTGCTATCAGTGTTTGGAAACAGGGTACGCACCAGTTGCTACACTCAGCTTCCTCTGTTCTGTGCCTCATTAGTTGTAGCTCTTGGCATGTTGATAAAATGTTATCTCCCAGATAAGCTGAACACACTGTGTCGTTGTCTTGACTTGTGCAGGAACATCTGGCCTCTGCTTCTATGGGAAATAATGGAGTGGAGGGAGTATCTTCTGAGACATGATTAAATTACCTCCTTGGAGGTATAGCCTGTGTAAAACCACCACAGGCAATGGTGTCAGAGAGGTGATCTGAAGACTAGTGCTTGAGAAGTGTCCCCTTCCCTGCCAGTGCCACCTGATGCAGGAGTATCCTAGGCTGCCAGTTAAGCAATGGCAGGGACAGCAGGAAACCCGCTGGACTGAGAAAGGCAAAGACCAGCTCAGAGGGTCATGCTGCAATGAGCTGTAAGAGACTGGCAGGAAAAAAAGGACCCTCACACGCCCCAGGCTTTCTTTTTATTCTTGTGACTTGAGGGAATTTTGAGCTTTCTGGGCCACCCAACCACTCTGCCTTTCTGCAACACTTCACCACTGCCCACTCTGCTTTTGAGAGGATAATCAGGATTGCATTTGGGCTTGTCCAGTTTCCAAGGGGTGAGAGCACCTGTGGTTTTGGTGAGGTCCAGAGTACACCATGAGGGAAGCTGAGTCTTACCATCGAGCTTTGAAACTATGTCCTTGATATTTATGTGCCAGTAAAACAGCACAAACCATGGCCTACAAGCTTTCTCTGCTGCTCCTGCATTGGTTCCCCAGTGCAAACACAAAACATGTGGGATCTTTTCTGCAAGTCTCTCAGTGATGCATGGCTGCCAGCATTAATACAGCAGGAAAAGCTCCATAACCATCTGCAGCACTGATAGAAGCCAGGCTTGATCCATGAGAGCACTCTGTTTTCAGCAAAGATCAGAAAACCAGCTTACCAAGGAGTAAAACAAAAAGCTCATCATTTAATACCCTTGTCTTTCCACCTCCTCCCCAGGATATGAATGTGGACCCTGTAAAGGTCTAGTTTTTATCTAATTCAGCTCTCTAGAGGATGGAATGACTGAGATGCCCACTCCAGTGAGATAAATGTGGCTAACACACAGGTAGTGCCACCTCCAGTAAAGGGCCCAACTCACTCCAAGAGATCTGTATTTGGTGATCTCTGCAGATGTCTGAAGTGGCTCATCTCCTCTCCAGGAGAAGTGTTTTATGTTCTCCATAGAGGGAAAAAAAGGAGAATAACTGCATAAATTACCAGTGGAAGCAATCTCTTCCCTGACAGTCTTCCCTGTCTGCTCTGCTCCTAAAGGACCAGTATATACTGACTCTAATCAGGCTTGTCTGCTCGTGTCAGGAATTTCAACAAGAGGAAGGAGAGGAGATACGCTGCCTCCCAACCAACAGAAAACCTCCTGCAGCAGAGATTGCTCCCAGTGGACTCAGGCCCTTTCCCTGCATTGATCAGAGGAAAAAGTTGCTCTCAGGAATTACCCAGTTACCTTGGCCTCTGTTTTCAAGAGTAACCTCAACTGCCTCCTGCTGAGTGTCCGGTTTATGTATTAACAGGGCTGATTTTCAGCTGGGAGATGCTCAGTGTTGCCTGGATATTGTCCTGCATCTTCCATCACCCAGGCTGGGCTGAGTGAAACCATATCACACAAGCCAGTAAAGCAGCAGAGCTTCACTCTCTATTCTCAGTGCAGGGAAACAAGATCATGAAAGTGCTCTTTACAGGTTTCCTGTCCTAATCCAGAGAGAAATCGCTCTCATTGTTCACTGAAGTTACAGAATTGCAGGAGTTTGTACATTCCTTTAAAGAGCTTGCAAGCCCTGAAGAGGCAGTGCCTGTGTTCTGTGCTTTAGCACCTGCAAAAACCATTCAGATCAGCAACTTGCCAGAGCTACAGAATACATAAACCTGGTATTTTTGCATCTGTTTAGTATGGGCTGTTAGTGGAAACCAGCTGAGTAGGTTCATGTCGTTTTTGCAGGAGAAAGTAGATGACATAAAATCCCTCTCCTTGTATTTTTAAAAGGAGGCCAAGAGAAGCCACCTCTCTCTCCTGGATAAAACATTTATCAGAGCCCAAACTCATTATTTGCCACATTTTTTGTATAAATCTCTATAAGCAACGAGTGCAGCTGGGAAAATCTCCAGCCTACCAGCCACGAGACACTCATTTGGACAGATCTGTCCTTTTCTGCAGCTTCAGCTGAGGTGGGACCAAACAGCCCCGTTGGACTGAATGTGTATGTAGAACTGTTTTCCTTGGTATCAACTGGTATGTCCCAGCCCTCTCATAAGCCACGAGGATTTGGGAGCTGTCTGCGGAGCTGGGATGAGGCGTAAAAGAAAAAAAACCACCAATACTGAGTTGTTAAATGTTCTCTGAACAGCTGAGGCATTGCTCGAGCAGGGAGTCAAACACCACTCACAACTGCACACGGGGTGAGAATACAGTACTAAATTGTGAGAATACAGTATTAAATTGTGTCCCTTTTCTACTTGGGCACCACCTGCTGGCATGTAATTACATAAGCGTCATCAGCCAGATAATAAACTCTGCAGTCCCTGAGAGTATGCCAGGTTTTTTCCAGATTATTAAGCAAAGTACAGAAGAGAATTTTTTTAATCACCTTGTTCACTCCTTGTACCAGCACTTAGTTACTGTAAATACAGCTCCCTGTAGATCCCTACTCTTTTTAAGTTTCTGGTGGAGAGTTCTCATGGTGAATGTTTTTCTGGGCATTATCTTGGCAGCAGGGAAAGCCAGGCATGTGCATGGTACAGGCACGTGCTGATGGTGCTCAGCCTGGCTGCTCAGGGCTTCTCATCCTGCCTGTGGGATACTCTGATATGGGACTGGAAGAACAATCATTAAACCGTGAAATGATTTGGGTTGGAAGAGACCTTGAAGGTATCTCATTCCAACCCCCTGCCATGCGCAGGGACACCTTCCACTAGAACAGGTTGCTCAAAGTCCCATCCAATCTGGCTTTGACCACTTCCAGGGGCAGGGAATTCACAGCTTCTCTGGGCAACCTGTTTCAGTGCCTGACATCCCTAGAAGCCAAGAACGTGTAACTTGCTGTAACACCAAAATACAAAATCATGCATCTGAGAAATACCAGCCCACCTTACTCAGGCATCCCAGAAGGAGCTGCAGCACGAGCACAGCCCAGGAGCCAACAAGCAGATCCCAGTTTGTTGCTTCTGATCTGCAAGGGGAGAGATCCGCAAGGGGGATACCAGGAGAGAGTGGTCATTCCTAGGAGCTGCAAATAGGTTTCTGGGAGTTTGGACTTCATGTCTGACACAGATTCAGCTTTCTTTGCAATGTTTCATGCAGGAACACGAATAATCCCCATGCTCAGCAGTGCGAGCTCATTCGAGCTTCCCTGGCAGCACAGAGATCATTTGCAGTCTTTAGGGATAGTTTCCATCAGGTGTTCCTCTGCCCTTGGCAAAACGTTCCCTGCAGACAGGGCTAGTTTAGCACAGGTATGAGTAGCTTCCTATCAGCTTCTTCCAGCTGCAAAACGTGGAGCATGCAGGCAGCTGCCAGGAGGGAAAGGAGATGAGGTGAAAGGAAGGTCAAGGAAGAACATATTCAGGGAGTGAAGACAGGGACATGTCCTCAATATGGGGACCAGGAAGTCTTCTTCTGTGAGTAGTCATGCATACTGCTCCCCCTTGCAGAAAGGAAGGGACAAGTTTGCTGGGTGGTGGCTCTTCCCAGGAGTGCAAAACAAGGCAAAGGACAGCTAATAGAGCCAACTTCTTTTCCTGGGACCCACAAAGTCATCTTCTGGTGAATATACTAGAAATGGGGTAAGAGATGACACGTAGTGCCCAGTACTCATCCCAAGATTTCTCCTACTCAGCTTTTGGCTGAGTGCTTCACAGCTGGTTCCCAGCATGCTGTTCTGTTTCTCCACATTGAGGGGAAAAAGGATAACCAGGACTTGGATCCAGAAGGCTGAAGGGAAATGAGAAGTGACATCCAAATTCCTCATTGCTTGCAAGATGTGTGTACACCACAGGAGGAAACAAGCCAAGAAGAAATCAAATTAAAAACTGTACTTGTGAGAAATTGTGCTGAGAGTGAAAAACCTCCAAACTATCATTTTTGCTGCAATCTGCTGTTGAAGGCTTGTGGTCTCTCTGGACCCCTGGTGCTGTGGGAGAGCTCTGTGTCAGGTGGCTCTGCAAAGGGATAGGGAAAGCCCTGTGAAACATATGGGAGCATTTATACATTATCTGCCTTTAGCTGGCTGCAGAAATGTGTGATTTTTATAAACAGAGGGGCTTTTTGGAGCCCAGACTTGCTGCAGGGCAGAGTTCTGTCCATTTTCTTGGCTATGAGATCAGTGAAACACAAGAATAGCTCACTGAAGCCAACATGTGTGTGAAGCTGCCCAGAACCAAAAGGACAGACTCCCATGGGATAAAGCAATCCCAAGACCTTAACCTAGGGAAAAATCCATCCTGCCTGGGCAGCCAGCTCCCATGTCCTCTGCATGGGATGCACATACAGAGCACAAAAATTAGTGATGCTAAGAGAAGGATAATGGCCAAGGGCACTCCTGCCATGTGTCAGCCCCATCTGGGAGGCCCCAAATGCAGTCTCTTCCCCAGGGAGGAGAAGCACATGGGAGAGCCAGAGTGGGCGGAATAGCAGCATTTGGGACCTGGGTTGCTGGTGTCACATGCTCCTGCAGTAGCCGTGGAGAGAAAGGCCAACCTGGACCTGACCTGAACTTTTCAACCCCTGTGCCCCGGCTGGCTTAGTAAGGACATAGGGCTTTCAACGGGGCTTACGGTGGTTTACTCATGAGCTCATTTACTCATTAACTCACCGATAAAGAGCTTGAACAAAAGCTGTACTTTCAGACATCATCGTGATGTTTATCAGCCCGTCCCAGAGGAGAGAGGCACAAGGCAATCAGCTCCTGCACATGCAGAAGTGTCACTCTGGGGATGGGTTATCCTGAGTGTGCTTCCAAAGGAGCATGGCCAGAACTCAGAAGCTTTGCCTTCCTCATCCCACACAGGTTATCCAGAGCAGCAGCTGCCTGGTGAGACCCAGCAGCATGGGAGCTGCCCAGGGATGTGACCTTCTTCTCAGGAAAGGCTTCTCCTGACAGCAGGGGCTGGGAGGTGAAGTATAGTGCAAAATGATGAGCAAGGAGGCTAACCAGGAGATACTAAAGAGTCACTTGTGTTTTCCTCTGTTGAAACATCTGTTGTCAGAGAGGCCATTACAGGGCCATAAGTCTGGGTAAGGGAACATGCAGGTTAACATTATTCCCAGCTTGGAAATGGCCAACAGAGGTACAATGCTGGCACCTATCACATACTTCGCAGCTCATCCATGTTACCTGTTTCAGCAGCACCCTTCCCAGGAGCTTCCAAGAAGGAAACAAAACATTGCTCCTCCAGCAATTGCCTTTAGGACGAAAACTGTGCTCCCATCCAGAGGAATGTGGCCTTCCCCTGATTTCCTGTGGTCTGGAGGAGATGGTTAAAGAAGTGCAGGTGGAAGCACAGGGATGCTGTGCCTGGTAGAGCTGCAATTTCTCTGCCAGATTTGGCCAAACAGGGAGTGATGCAGCTCCCAGTGGGCACTGGGCAGTGGCTTTCAGAGGGGAGCAAACCTTCTGCCAGCTGCAAGCTGTCTTGCTTTGCTCATAATGACTAGTGCAGGCAGGAGCTGAACATGCCTCCAAGGCAGCACATGAAAAAAACAACAGTGAAAAGGATTTTAAATTTGGTTTGTGAGCAGTAAGGCTTTCCCATATTGGCTCAGTCTGACAATCTCTCCTCATACAAATTTCAAAGAAGGTTTTACCCTAGTGAAAATACAGTGAAAGGCTCTCTTTTATATGTTTTTAAAGCCTATGCAATCAAAAAGCTCTTTGAAGCTCCAGGAGCTGTAGACATTGTCTAAAAACATCTGCTTCCATTTTTCCACTGTATTTTCCCTTGATGGGAAATGAAACCAATCAAACTCTTGTTAGGGAGGAGAAGGCAGGATGGCCCCGTGCCGACGACCAGGGTGCTGAAGTGTGACCCACCTCTGCCAGGTGGGGTCAGTGGCACCTGCACAAACCAGCACCACTGTGTTTCCAAAAGCCAGGCTCTTCTTCCCCTGCTGTGATGGATGGGATTTGATCCAGTGTGCTCAGGACGGCCAATACGGCTGCAGTCTCTTTCCCAGTTATTTGCTGTCCCCAGCCCTGAAGTCCAGCTCCCCCAAAGCCAGCAGCATTTGGTGCTCCCTGTCCTTTCCTGCCAGTCTCTCTGGATAGCTGACACTGAAGGACACATTTGCCTGCTCCTTCCCAAAGCTCAGTCTCAGCAAGCTTTTCCCTTGATTCAGCCCCATCTAAGATGGAAAGGAGAGCTCAATGAATGGCAACACTGGCTTCAGAGAGGCCCCAAGGAGCTGCCCACACCATCACCAAGTAAGAGAAGAACATGCTGGCTTGCCCACAGCGACCACATAGATCACTTTGAGTTTACTGTGTTTAAGCAAGCTGGAGAGAACAGCTGTGGGTTTGTCATTTAAAAGCATTTTAATGGGAGGAAGCTCATTTTTCAGTGCAAAAGCAGAAGCTCAAGGAAATATTACAAACTGTGAGCATTACTTTCTGCTTCCTTCACAGCAGGTCTGAGCCATCTCATCTGCTGCATTATGAAGAAATTACTTCAGATTTTCTAAAAAAAAAAACCCCAACCCAGAAATAATAGCACAGCTACCTTGCTGTTTCTCCCAGGAGGTAATTGCTTAATGGGAACATCCCACTGCGTCAAAGAAAAATAGAATAACCAGACCCTGTAGGTCTTCTTCCCAACTGTTACCTGCAAGTACCCACAGCTGCTGCCAGTAATTTCTAGCACCCTGGATGCTTATATGTCATAGCTACAAGAATATCATGACCGTGAGCAAACACATTGTGTAAGAAAATAGTATTTGCTAAAGTGGAGTTGATTCCTCAGTGACAGCCAGGGTAACACGTTCTCTGTCCCACGAGCGGCCAGAGCTGGCACCCATCTGTCACTTGGAGGTGGTGGGTTCCTTCTGTGAAGGTACCATTCAGCTAAAAACTCATCCAGCAAAGCAAGCTAGGATTAATCATACAAGAGGAGAGAGCACAGGGCTTCTCAGGTATTATTTCTCCACTTGAAACCCTGAGCTAAGCAGCAGGTGAAGTGGAAGGAATGAGCGTCCAGACGAAAAGAACATTTTCAAGAGGAAGCACATTTAAGAAGAGGATAAAAGGGGACATTTTATGTAATTCCAGAAAACTTGCTCAGAGGCAATACTAGGGCAGGTGAGGGGATCTCTCATCACAGCCCAGTATTCCCACTATCAGCCAGAGCAAAGCTAGTGTTTCACAGCTTCAGCCAGCCCTTCGCCAGCATTCCTAGCCCTGCACACACGACTCCTGAACTGAGAAGCTATTTGAAGGGCAGAGACAATCATAGCTTCTCTCCTTCACTTCCTCAACCTTTTTGCCTTTCTGACATCCAGCGCCAGCTTCCAGGGATCCTGATTTTTGAAATGGCAGTCTGGTTTCTGTTCTCCTCCAGCTCTTCTCAGACAACTTCGAATAGCTTTTAATCATGTCTCTGACTGCTGCAGCTGCTGAGTGCAGACTCCCTGTTTCTCCAAGGGCACTCACTCTCATCCTGCTGTGTTAGGTGGGGTGGGGACTAAGAGCAGAACAGAGCTCTTAGTTCTTCCCTCCCCCCATGGTGTATTCCTGGGCCTTATCTTGAGGTTTCCCTCCTGTTAGAGGTGGGAGCTGGAGACATCTTACCCTGGATGTCTGTCACGGAAAGGTAGCACTGATGTGCAACACCTGCAGCATGAAAGCTATTTGGGAAAATGAAATGGCAGAAGGTGGGAAGCTCAGTGTAACATTCTGTGCTCAGCTTGAGGCTGAAAATCAGTGTGTTCCCTATTCATTCACCTGATTTCTTCTCTCCCCTTTAGCCTGAGAGGGCCATCAAAGCATCACAGCTGAAGAGATTTCTGTACAGAAAGATGAGGAGTGCTCATTTAGCATTCAAAATGTGTACAGTTTATCCAGCAGGGAAGAAGTTTGGGGGAGAGAGACTTGGAAGTAAAACAGAAGGATTTTAAAATAAAGATTCAACCCGCATCTAAAAACACACACAGCCCCAGAAACACAAGGGAAATAATTTTTAACATCAAGCCCCAGCAAAAAATCAGAATGATGCCAAACCAGACTGCAATGCAGCATGAGCTGCATCTAGTGGCCAAGGAAAGTACTGCTTGGCTTTAGAGGAGCAGTTCAGCTTGGCAGGAAAAGTAATACCCAAGTCCAGCAGTGAATACAATGCTTCTCTCCTTGCTGCTCAAGGACGGGCCCAAACTGCAACCCTCCTGTCTGAGGAAAAACAGGAGCTGCTATTGCATCACAAATCTCAGCATTTCCAACAGCACTCGTTTAGAAGGTGCCACAGGTGCATCTTGGCCCAGGTGTGCACCAGCCCTGGCAGCCTGGAGGATTCTGTGGCCACCTCTTTGGGGTCAGTCACAATGAAATCAGGCTGGTCCTGCCTGCACCACTCACAAACGGGGCAGCATGGGATGAGGATTTGGGGCAGAAAGGCAG
The DNA here is from genome assembly GCA_013399895.1 of Serilophus lunatus. Classification (NCBI taxonomy): domain Eukaryota; kingdom Metazoa; phylum Chordata; class Aves; order Passeriformes; family Eurylaimidae; genus Serilophus; species Serilophus lunatus. Next base: position 1,078,369 of record VXBA01005506.1, on the reverse strand, counting down.
CAAATGCAGAGCAGGCAGTTGCAAGGATTAGTCAAGACACTCAGAAAGCTGCCAGAGCAGGCTAAGCCAGCCTCTACAGCTTCATATTCTGCTCAGGGCTATGTAATCCCTAACTGCATGCTATTAGGATCCTCAGCATTTCTTCCTGTAAATTCTGACAGTGTACTGATAACTCAATTTGAAAGCCAAGGTGTTGCCTTGATGCAGGATTTTTTCTGCAGAAAGCAGAGTACATCAACCCACAGCACGATTCATTACCCTCATCTCGGAATATATAGTGTGTCAGGGATAAAGCCGTGAAATTTTGATTTATACAGGCTAATCAAGCAGAAAGCCATTAACCAAGAGGCAACGGATTATTAAATAAAATGACAGGAGAAACATAATGTCAAAACACCTAGTTCTGACTCTTGGAATGTATAATTGCTCTTCTTATCTATTCCAAGTCTTTGCCATAAAAGTTAAAGCAATTCCTCCAGCTCAGATACAAATTTAAACACATGGAGGAATTGATCCAGCTATTATTTAAGCAGTTAGAGCATAGCAAAGTGTTTGAGACTCTGAATAAATCACTGAAGGACTTTCTCAGACCACTCAGAGAGTTCACAGTTCAAGACCTGGGCGCTATCTACTGCAAAACTTCAGCAAGCTGTCCTTGACTAACAGCAGGGTCAATTTTGGGGGGCACAATCTGGAGGGATGTGTCACAATATACAATCGAGTGTGAAAATAACATCCATGGTTGTAAATATTACACTACCTACCTCAGCGGGCTGATAACCTCACAGAGATTATATGTGATACAAGTCCCTACAGCCAGCCCATCTTCACTAATGGTGATTCTAATCAGGTACTGTCCTATAGCATAAGACAAATTTGACCATAAAGCAAAAAAACCTCACACCATTCTGCTCTATTCATTCAGCCTATTTTCTCACAGGGTCCTCCCCAGCTTTCTCTTCCCTTCCACCTGGAACAGATTGCTCTTCTAGCTCTAGCCCATAGCCTGATAAGCAGCAGGCTTCTGAGACTCTTTCTTCCTCTCCTATCCTGTTCCCCTCTGAGAAGGGGTAAAGACATAACCCATCCTCTGCAAACATCTCCTATCTGCCATTTTAAGGGATTGTTACTCCCAGGCAAGTCAGTGATTGACTGATTCTTGATGATTCCTGGGATGGATCAGTGATCCATCATGGAAAAAGGGGAGCACAGTTACTCAAGGAGGGTTAACCAGGGCTGAGCTACAGCAATTTCTGCTCTAGACCAGAAGATTTCTTAGTTGAGGAGTAAGTGCTGCAGTATGGTGCTCTTGGAGCACAGCAATGGAATGGGCTGGAAATAAATAGGTGAACTTCACTTTATTTTTGTTCTCTAATATCAAGGCATACCAAAGCTCTGTTTCTTGCAGTGTTTAAGGTTCAGAATGATGGAGCTAGTGCATCGATTTTTCTTCTTGCACAGTAAGCTGATCTCAAGCTTTTCCTGAGTATTTTCCTTATTTGAGAGGAAATGTTCTAATAGATTAATACCAACCAATCCTGCAGTTTAAGTTCTGGGTTGTGCTTTGTTGCTCATATAAGACAACTTTGTTTCCTAATTTTCATGGATGCCTAAACACAAAGATGACCAGAAATAATTGACTTAATGACTTTGAAGTAATGAAAGGTGAACATTTGGCATTCCAGACTTCCTGCAAGGTGTTCAAAACTCTGAAAAAAGCCTGTAGCATGTATTCTTACGTCCAGAGAAAGTTTCCACTTAGTATAGTGAATGCACGCTTGCCTTCCTTGTTTCACAGAGTGGTTCTGCTGTCACAGGCAGATTAGTGCTCCATCTCTCCCCTTTGTATCAATTTTCTTAAATTATCAGTCTCGGATCTCCTGTTGGTTTTAAGCTCTGAAATAATCTCCTGGCATCAGAGAACTGAGCAGCCATGTGGCCTCTGGGGGTCTTGGGAACTGCAGGAGGGGTGTCTTGTTTGGGTCTGCATAACAAGGGCACTAACAAGTGGAAGGAGAGAGAAAGGACATGAAAAACTCTACTGATACCACCCCATGCTGGTGGAAAGAGTCTATGAATGGCCTCTCAGGTTCCTCTGGTTGCTGGATATCTGTGGCAGGGGAAAAATGTTGGTGGCAAAGCTGTCAAATAAGGTTTTCTCTTAAATCAATAAAACTGCTCTCCTTTAAAGCTGATTTCTTGGCTGCCACCATACAGCTTGCATCGAGAGAGAAAGAGCCATCAGGTGTAGATGTCAACACTATCACTTTAACGTTAGAGGGAAGGACTCTAGAGGACAAGTCAATCCTGAACCATTTTCCCTGTTATTGCATTTCTGGCCAGACCAGAAGTGAGATGGGCTGTTGATTCTGCCCCTCTTTTCTTGGGAAAGTCTTTTCAATATGGGTTGACTGGAGGGTTTTGCTGCTGTCTGACACTGTGGTCTTGGCTGGCAATTGACATCCTCAGGCCTATGGAGAAATCTGGAGATCTGCCAAAATCTCCTGCCTATATGCCTGCCCTGGCTCTGGCATAGGAAGCAGGTAAGGGATTTCTACTTGGAACAGTCTCCATCCTCTTCCTTGCTGCAGAGGGCTCTCCAATCCAGCAACCAGCCCTTTCATTCTACCCTTACATCTCCACAGCAGGAACAGTTCAGCTCTCATCCAGGAGTAACAAAATTCACTTTGGCCCATATTACTGAGAAGTTCTAATTTTCAAATGGTTTTATCAGTCTGAAAAGAGGGATTAAGTGTGCTGAGGATTACAGATTTCTTCACAGCCCACTGGAGAGCATGTTTTAAGTATGCTGAAAATGAAACGTAAGTGCTCTAAAAAGGGTTCAAGAACACTGATACCTTCAGTCTGTCAAGACAGCATTGTGAAATTGTGTCAATAATTTGAAGAAATAAGATGTCATTATGACTGCAGAATCAAAAGCTATGTAATGGCTCTTCTTTGCTATCAGCAGGTTAAAGACTTTCTCTGAACTACAGTGTTTCAGTGGAAGATGTGTATAATGAACCTGGCATGGTGCAGCCTGTCACAGCTCATTCAATGCCTGCAATAAAGCAGAGCTGCCTCAACAGTCCCCCATGCACTATTTTGCTAGTTGAAAATGCTGTTACAGCACATTGACACCAGAAGTGGGGGAATGAGAGGATTTTAAAGCAAATTTAGGCACAAGAGTTTTCATAGGTCAAAGAGGGGATTTCTTACTATGTTTTTTGGGTTTTGTGGGGGGAAGGATTGTTGTTTTGTGTAATAAAAGTCAAAGCTTGGAAAAGGCTGCTTTTTTATTTTTCCTTTTTTTTTTTTTTTTAAAAAAAAAGAGCATTCACTTTTTTCCAGTCTACCCTGCAGCAACCTGGCCAGAACATGGAGTCCTATTCCAGTTTTTAGGGCTTGCAGATTACATGATATCTGCTTGGACTTGGTTTGTCAGGGTGGGCACAGCAGGCAGAGATTGCCACTTAATTAGGCTGATGTCACCTGCCCCTTGCTGGAGCAGTGAAAGCAGGTGATCAGTGGGTCTGGGGCTCTAAGAAGGCCCTTGATTTGGGAGACTCATTTTAGAGGAAAACTAACTCTTCTGGCATCTGAGAGAGGTTCTAAACATACTCACCTTCTCCCAGCAGGAAATGTAAAGTGTCTTTAAGTGTGGCTGGTCCAGCCACACTCATGAGCCTCTCCAAGGAGAGCTAAAGATGCTCCTAGAGCAGCAAGAGATGCCCTGTGAGGCACTGAGATTCCATGCTTCATCTGTGCCAGTTTTGTTGAATATCCCAGGTGTGTTAATAAGAGCATTAATGTGTTTTCACTTTTACTGGACCTTTGGGAGAAAAATATGGAAAGCAAACATATCACTTGGGCTTCCTGTGAGAGCTATTACTAAACCATCTCAGGGCTTTTTCCCCCAAGATCATAAGCCTAGTTGACTTTTCTATTCTAATTCAAGTAGAAAAGCAAGACGGCATTGTGTGGCCTTCAGTCTCTCTTCTATTTGCACATGTGTCTCGGGAGATGAATTATTTATGATAATGTAATTATAGAAGTGCATTTTACATTTTTTTCCCCTCAAAGACGCCGCAGTCTGTGATCAGGACACTAGGTGGTAGTCTCAGTCCAGAAACATTTCAAGGGTATGTGACATTGCAGTGACAGTAAATCACAGCTGTTTCAGTGGGGTTTGCTCCTTGCAACACAAGATTTGAGGAGAATCATTTGTGATGTAGTAGCATTACTCAAAACAAAACTGTGTGCAGTAAGGTTCAAAAGCTGTAACTAATTTCCAGCTGTTTTCCAGAAAAGAAGACCTTGTCTGATAATTTTGTACTTAACCATTACTGATCTACCCTACAATCAGTGAAATCTCTATTTCTGATGGTGTGAGCACAGATTCTGATCAAAAAAGAAACACAGGCCCTTGGTGTCTCAATCACTGACACCAGTAATGTCAAGGAAGATTCACAGCACTGCTTGCTTTGTTCAGTTACATTTCAGTGTGAGCTTAATAAAAAGTGCACGTGAGATGTGCAAATCACCATTTTCAATTATTAGATATCATAGACACCCTGAGAAATGAATCCAATTCTGAGTGGGAATAGAGTACAAGGAGAAATCAGGCATATGTTACTCCTAATGTGACCATTTCAGTTTCAACAAATTGAAAACTAGTATTGATTTCTATACATAAGCTATGAACAAAAAAGAATTACAGAACTTCTCAGCAGCTTGAAAAGTCAATATCGACCAAACTAGAGTGACATTTAGGAGAGGGATGCTTAGCTGATGAAAATAAATAGCAGTAAAATAGCTTCTCACTTGTAATTTTTATCTAATATTGTATCAGGTCTGTAATCCTTTGCAAGTGTCATCCAATGCATCACTGGTGACTGCAGAAATGTGCAGAATTAATAAAGAAGGTGCCTAGATGTGGAATAGGTACCCACCTCCAGCCTTCCTAAAAGTTTCAGCTTGATGTATGATATTCCTCTGATGAAAATATAAAATCTATTCGTTCACAAAGTGTCTTATTCTTGAGTTCCAGCAAAAGAAGCCATTTGCTCAAGAGCCCAATTTCATACCATTGATTCGTCTTTATCCCAGCGTGCACCTTCAGCCATGAAACTGTGTGGTTGAGCTCCAGCACTTCCAACAGGAGTTGCTTGTAAACATGAGGATAACAGTAAAATCTGTCTTGATACTTTGCTACCTTTAAACACCTGAAGCAGAGGAAGACAGTAGTGGATAGTAAACAAGTGTGAATTGTCAAGTTGCATATAAAGGGAACTCCAGCTAGAAGCGGAGTATGGATATGGATGACTGGTGTGCTGTGAAATGAATAGGCATGTCAAAGAGCCACAATATAACAAATATTTCCCAGAAGATGTGAGATTGGTTTCTCTGGATATCCTTTCTGTTCTGTTGTCCTGCCCCTAGAACATTACTGTCCCATATGACAAGCATCAATGACTTTTAAGGAAAGTGGAAGGAGAAAGGCTTTCTCACTAACACAGGCCAATCATTTTGCACTCAATATTATTCCTTTCCTATGTTTTGTTTCTACTGTTTTAGAGCAAGGGATGGAATGGGTGGATTGGAGAGATGAGAAGGATGAACATCAGCAGAGCACAGCATGTGTGATCAGTCTGTTCAAAACATGAAGGTAACAAACACAACTTCCCACTCTCATCCCAGTACTAGATGTGGAGAAGCTGTTAGATCTGTGAATGCAACTGTCCAATGTTTAGCACCTACAATGTTTTCATTAAAACTGGGAGTTCTGATCCACCCTTGCTTGACAGGTCCCAGGTCTCCCTCAGGTTCAGCAGAAAGTGAGATCCTGCCTCCTTAGAGCACTTCTCAAAGTGCCAGGGTCACCTTTTTCAAGGGAATTTTGAATGGTCCCTAGTTCCCTCGGTAATCTAATCTACTGAGCTGAGAAATCCCTATTAAGCAACTGCCACTGTAATTTTTAGGCTCAACAGGTATAAACCAGTTTGTTGTGCTGGTTCTGCACAGATGTAAGATCTTGCTAAGAATGGAAGCTTGTTGCTTGCAGTCAGATACAAGTATTTCAAATTCAACACAGATATTGTCAGCCTGGAGCTTAAATCTTTGTCTACTTACGCCCAACTGCAAACAAGAGCAGCTACATCCCTTCAGTTAGAAGTGTGATTGGTATCACAGTTTGAAAACAAATTCAACTAAGAATCAGGTGCTGCATATGACCAGACAAAGAAAAAGTTCATGAAGCCTCTCTGTATCTTCAGATCAAGATGAACTTTGATAAACTTGTATTATTAAAAACAGAAGCAAAATTTTTCTTCCTCTTTTGACTTGGAAATTAAGCTAAACTCACATAATCAAATCTGATGGGAGTTTATTTTCAGCTGAAGAGTTCAGCACAGACTTAAAAGACTAAACCCAAGATCATAATTGCACATTGTGGACTGCCCCTGCTGCAAAAGCTTTTCCGATTTCAGATCAAAAAAGCTACTAGGTGAAAGGGGGTTGTCAACTAAATGAACAGTTAGAAATGCAGAATTTGATGTTGCTCATTCAAATGCAGTAAGGATTTTGATTTGGATCCTTTTTCCCTTCCTTTGAAATGCTATTTACCTACATCAGAGTTTAATAAAGTTAATGTGTTAGATGTTCCCCCAGTGTAAATTCTATCAGAATATTGCCTGAATAGAGTCCTCCAGCTCTATTCATTTGCTTTCAATGTGTCAAATTAATTTTGCCACATGGGCAATAAAAGATGTGCTTCTGTGTATTTCTGTAAACATTGTACGATTTAGAAAGTGTTTATGATTTCTTTCAACAATGAAACTTAAACTGTGCGCAGTCCAATATCAGTGAGTAATTTCAGAAGCGACTGAGGCATGTAATTGAGTTTGTCAGTGTAATTGTATTTTGGAATAGATAGTGGTATGGTTTTTTTAGTAGTTAGCGAGGCTCGTATTTAGTGTGCTGATTAATTCTATTAGAGGAGTTAATTAGACTGAGAAGGTGGGGGTGAGAAGGGATACAAATCACTTTAAAGCACTGCATTTAACTCAGAGTTGATTATTCCGTGCACAGAGAAATGCCACCTCTCCCTCTTTCGGACTCACGTGTGTGATTAGAGCTCATCAGTGCAGCCCCATGCCTGTGACAAGGGCAGACGATGAGTATGGATGCAATTCTCTCTCCTTTCAAGTGTGGACTTCCAAATTGAGGCACTGTGGGCTACAGGGTTGCCCTGACTTAAAAATAATATGCTCTTGTGCATACTCTGTAATAATAAAAATAATAATTACAATATCATATCTGTATTTCTGGCACAGCCTCCCCATATTGCTTCTTGTAAAGAATAAAAGGCAGTAAGGAATAAACAGGCATCAGTTATGGGCACTGTCTGGCTTTGCAGACTTCAGAAGAGCTTGGGCTCAAGTCTTGGCATGGGAGATTCAGATTCTTCCTGCAAAAAAATTTTAAAAAAAAAGGAGACTTGCATGCTGGAGGTCTGGCATCTCCAAGCAGGACCACATCCTGTCCGCAGGCATCCACATGAGCACTGCCCGCAGCAGGAGGGTGGATGCTCTGCAGACCAGTTGCCTTGTCAATAAGTGGGAGCTGAACTTGTGGCTGCCTTAAAAACGGTTTATAGATCTGACACAGGGCATGATCTGGTGGCAGGCATGAACCATTTTTGAAGAGCATCACTAGCCCCTGGGTTGACAAATGGAAGAAGATGGACAGACATTAATTCTCCCTACTAGTGCTGGAAGCAAAACAAGTATAGTCCTAAGAGTGGCCATGGAGGAGCTGACGTGGCACTTGGATCCTTTGCATTTGATCCAGTGATGGCCAAAGCAGCTCAAAGTGTGGGCAGACTGAGCCCAAGCCCTTCTCCACCTCTCCACCCCCACAATATGCCCAAAAGCATTTCTGTGTGTGACATGGGTTACACTGAGGAAAGGGGGGGATGGAGAATTGAATCAGCCTCCTCTAAAGCCAAAATACCTGAAATAAATATATACAAAATCGATTTTTAAGCATCAGTTGGTGTGTAATTTTTTAAACACCTGGAATATTTCCAACCAGACAAATGGAAGACACTGTCAGAAGAGCATTAAAACATGGCTTGAGGCATCAGCTGAGCTGCACCAAAGTCAGGTCGCCTTATAAACCAAACCTACATATTGGGAGCTGGGGTAATTTTCTGGAAAACAGTCTCAGCCTGACTAGATGCAAAGGAAAGATACTGTCAAATGAAGCAGTGGTCAGGACTACACAAAACCCAGGACAACAGCCTGCATATTTTCAAGAAATTGTGACACTGTGTCAGGGAATTGCTCCCAGGCTGCCTGGTCAGGCCATTATAGTGCTGTCAGTTAAAATGCCTCTTATCTTCCAACTCCTTCTATGTACAGATAAAGCAGCCATGGTCAATACAGGGCATATTTTAATAAGATTCAGAGTGGTAACATCTGGCAAATTCACATGTCATGTGCTGCTCCTTCCTCGTGTACAAACAGCCCCTGTTCCCATGCTTTCTTGTTTCCCTTAGATAATGGCTTTTCTGCAGCAGAATACGACCGATAGGCTATCGGCTGGGAATGGCAATGGGGATCACAATGGCACGATACGAAGGAATGATCAGAAACTTTCACCATTGGGAAAACTTCACATCGGAAGCCAACTCTGATAATTCTACTGAGAGGAGAGGAGCTGGCAAGTTTCTTGCTGCAAAACAGAAGGAAAAGGAAAAGGGCCCTGGAAAGTCACAGGAAGGTGAATAAGAACTTCTTGTCACCAGCCTCCTTCCTCTGGTCCTGGGAAGGACATCTTGGCTGCCTCTCACCACAGGGTTGTGCTCCATAACGTCAAAGAAAACATGGAAGGGGGCCCATGGGTTCTCAGCTGGCCTAAGAGCTGCTTATGTTCCCTGGGAGACCTCTGGAGACATGGTGAGTCTCCAAGAAAGAGTTAGTGGAAATACCAAGCTGTCAAAGCCACTCACCCGCACCAACAAAGCTGTGCAGTTTGGGTTTGGTGAGCAGAGCCCTGTGGTGTACGGACATGATAAATGGAGCTGCTCCATTCCATGCTCTTCTGGAGCAGCTGTTTCACTTCCGTCCAGGTGCTTTGCTGTGGGTTTAACTTGCAGCTACCAGAAATAAGAAAAATAAGACTGAGGTGAGGCAGCATTCCTCTCCCACTGCTAACTTCCTCCTGAGGGACAGGGCAGCACACATCCCCTGTCTGTTTTGGATTTGGGGATGGGACTCTCTATGGACTCTCCCTCCACTCCAGGGCAGTCCCTGGCCCTGTATAAGGGAATATGAATAGAGACTTGATGTAGTGTTACAGGATATAGGCAAAAAGGGATGTGCAGGAGTTTTGGGACAGGCAAAATGTGCCCTAGCAGCTGGTTCTTATGAGAGCCTGTGCTCCCTTCAGCTCTCTGCTCCCTGTGTCTGTGGTGTCACCCATGTCCTTTGGTTTCTTTGTCCTTCTCTAAGTAGCCTAAGCAGATTGAGAAAGACTTTTCTTTGAATTAAATGATACTGAAAATGAATTATATCAAGTACACAGTGCCAAACACACAGCTCATTTTTTAAAGCAAGCTGTATTATTTTTTACAGTTTACATTTAAAGAATAGCTGTAGTTTGCATGCCAAAGTTCAGCTGTTCAAATGAACCCTTAAGCTCCTTTCTTCAGTGACATCTCCCAATAGGTGGATTGTTTCAGCCGTGGTGGCTGCTCTATATGTCATTGCAAGCATTTCCCATCAGCCTTGCTCTCTGGGAGCCGGTGGTGGAATTTAGCTGATAAAAACACTGAGCTGAGCAAACAGTTGGCAATGAATTAATTTCCTAAAATATTGCTTCTTGTCTGTACAGAAACAATTGCAAATCATTTCTGCTGGGAGGTTGATGGAGCAGAGCAGGGGAGGTGAGGGTCATCCTTGAGTTGAAGGCACACACCTCTCCCAGGATCTGAGGTCACCATCTCTGTAGAGGAATGGAGAACCCATCCAACCCCTTGGGACAGGGAGGAGTCAACTTTCAGCTCTCCAAACCCATGAAATTATAGAAAATCCAATTTTAATTGAGTCTTTCCTTACAAGGGTTCGATAAAATAGCCTAAGGGGTCATGGTGGGCCTGCAGCAGGGTGGCCTTGGTCTTGGGCTGGTCCATACTGGCTGGAAAGGGAGGGAATGTGGGTCCAGCACTAATGTTGCATCCGCTCCTCCTAGGACGGAGGACCCACCTCATGTTCTGCTAACATTGGCTGCAGCCTTTGGAAAAGATCAGGCCTGTTAATTCTCTTTTTTAAAAAGAAAAAGGACCTAAATTACCAGAATGACTCCTGCAAATCAGTGGCTGAAGGAATCTCCTGGTTCCAGTTTCTCTGTGGGAATGTCAGGGATGCTCCTCCAGGACCATTTTGAAATGCACAACTGTCTAGCCAGCTTAAGGCCATTCTGTTGCAAACTTTTTCTTAACTCTGCTTCCTGAGTCAACTAAGTCAGCCCACAAAATGAGCTGAGAGCAGATGTGAGTGATTCCTGTCAGGGACTATAACTACAACTACAGGCATAATTAAGATTTTCCTTCATTTCTCTTATGTGCTAAAATGGAAATATTAGATTAACTCAGCTGTGCTGTAAGACTAACTGCAGGGAGTCTCTGGAAGACGTGCCTGCATGGAAAGGTCACTATGTTGCCACTGGATCATTATTTCACTTATTTTACCCAGTAGTTAAAATGTATGTTTTCTGTCTTTTCTAGACCTTTCATCTTCAATTGTCCAGGCAGCCAATAAGGCAGAATAAATGAGGAGCATCCAAAAGTTATACAGTTTAAGGATCTCTATCATTATGCAAAATCTATATCGCCATTAATCACTTTTTTCCTTAATGAATTTGGGGACTAGTGTTTCTGCTGCTAAGTACTCAAAGGAGTTATTAAATTTATGGCTGTCTGGTTCCCCCATCTGTTTCCATAAAAATTTACTGCAATTAGTATTTCAGCAAAAATTCTAAACCCTGCCAGATTTCTTAAGAACAGGGAACACTACTGTAAGCATGAGGGGGAGCTAATGGTGTATGAGTGGCAAAAAATGGTCTAAAATCCACATTATATTAGCTTTGCCTTCAGTTTGCAGGATGGTTAAGGCAGGGAAACGGAGACTGACAAAATGAGGAGAGGCTGGAAAATTTTTTGCCCATCCAGATCCAGCTGTCCATTGCTGGCTAGATATTAGGAAAATAGTTCATTTTCACTTTTCTGAAGGAGGCAGCTCCAGAAGCACATGGGAAGAGGTTTTTAGCACAGCTGCTGAGCGTGCAGAGCAGGGCACCCAGCAGTGATGGCACCATGAGGGCACCAGGCAGTGGGGTGGCAGCTGGAGGCAAGAAACAGTCCTGGGGGTAAGTACTGGGAACAGGACTCTGCTTCCTTGTGCAAGAGCCCTGGTGTCAGGGGCCTCTCCAATTTTACTACACTGAATCTGTGGCCAGGAGCTTTGCTGCCCTATGCACAGCAGGTATAAGCTATGGAACATAACATATGGAACCTGTGCTTCCACAAGAGTCTGGAAGGAACCCTCACCTTAGTGTGGGCACGCCAGGTGTATAAGGAGGCTGGTGACAACACTGTCTCCTAGACAAGGACCAGCGTCACACCTTTCTGGTGTGTGGAACCACACCCCTTTCCTACTCAGGAAAAGCCCTTTGCTCTACACCAATTTCACAGTTCTGTGGCTGTTTGTAATAAAATGGGACAAAGGACATTTTGATGGCCAAAGGGTTGTGTTTTATTCCTAGTCTGCCAAGATGTGCCCCTGTGGTGCATCACAACCTCTTGTGTGCCATACGTGATCATAGCACTGAAGTTTCTCCTTAAGATGGCTTCCCTGGCCTCATTATGCACCTGCCTCTTATAAAATTAAAGGGTTCCCCGACTCTTTATTTTCACTGTATCTATGCCAGGATAAAGTTTTGCAGCTGATAAATTTCCATCTGCTTTTATGAACAGTGGGATGGGCCCAGTTTCTCAGGAAGGAAAAGTTGCCGGGTGTTGTCCAAGCTAAAACAAAAATGACGATCCAAGAAGGGCTGACTGACTGGAAGGGGTTGGCTCTGATGTGCCTGAATTGCCCAGGAGGAAGATAATGAAGGGAATGAGGAGAGCAATTGCTTCAATAAATAAACTGGAACATGTGTGCAACTGATACCGCCGGGGGCTGGTATATATGCCAAGAAGTCTGTTTTTAACATCTGCTCTTCAACAGCCTTAATATGTCATGACCAGATCAATATATCTTCTGCTTTTGGTGCCAGACATCCTAGAGCAGCTAGAAACTGGGGGAGGAAATGCAGGCAAACAAGCACATAGACATGCAGGCATTTTTGTGCAGTGTTGTGCCATTGGAAGGATTTCTAATGTGAAATAAACCAAAAATGGTGCTTAAGTAGCCTTGATAAAAAGAAGCCATCAGCAGCTGATATTTGCTACCTACAATGTCTCTTTTATTTTTTTTCAGAGTATAAGCTTGAAGATTGCTATGTTGTCAGAAGCTCATATCCCACTCAGTGCATCCATAGATGCAATATATTCTTTATCCTACTGATAACTAAAAGGTTTTTCATCTCTTGCCAAGGCTTGTATGTGCTGCAAAGGCTGAGGAAAGCAGGTGAGGTGGTGTAGGCATAACAGTAATTTTTAAAAGCATTCTCACCAACCTGCAGCCACGGGCAGGGAATGGTAGAAAAAGAGGAGCAAGGAACAAAAAAGGGGCTGAGCAAAAACATGTTGGCCAGCAAGCTCCTTCAATGCTGGCAGAGTCGGCACTTGCAGCAGGATGAACACAAATCTTTCTTCTCTCCTTTACTTCAGGGTATGACACCTGCAGTGCCTGTGAAAAGCACCATGTGGCTGCAACTCAGCCCTGCCTCCAGCCCCTCTGAGCTTCAGCCACTGCTGAAAGCAGGCTTGGGACAAGGCACAGGACACTGTACGAGGGGAAATAAGGGTTGAGCAACGATATGGAACCATGACTATCTGTCATTCAGGTGCAATCAGACACTACCTGTGCCTCTATTTGGCTCTTCTTTGTATTTGCTCAGCCCATCCCTGGCAGTGGAGATGCTGGGGAGCACCTGCAGCAATTCCTTGCAGGAAAGAAAAGATGCAAGAACATGAATCTCTTTCTTCACTCAACTTACTCTGCAAGCCCAGGGGGAATCCACTGAAGGACTTGGCACAAAGATTAATGTCTAGCCTGTGGCATTAAGCAGAACTTGTTCATTTAAGACAGGACAGTGGCTTGGAAGAATAGGAGGTTGTGACCTCTCCAATACAGCAGCAGTTCTCCTGACAGAAGGTGATAAATAAAAGAGTCAGTACTACAGAGTGTATCTGAAAGCTTTGCACTGTACAGTGTGAAAAATGCTTGCTATGACCCCAAGAAGCTTTACATCAAGAGACCTCCTGGGCACACGTGAGTAATAAGGTCTCGTTTTAAATGCTGCCTTCAGTGGGTTCCTTAGCAGTAACTCTAAAAGCACGCTTCATTTACTGCACATATCTGATTTTCCCCTCACTATCATTCCAAAGTATCCAATTTAACAACAGATATGGGCCTGGAAACTCCAAACTTTCAGCTTTTGTGTTTATTTAGCCCCTTGTCAGAACACCAGCTGGAAATGGTAGATTTCAGATCCTTTTCGTTTCTCCCACACAGCCAAGTGCTCTGCTGGGTGTTACTGTAATAACTGCTCACAATCCAGTCATCTATATTACAGCTGGAATACATAACTGTGGTTCCTGCTTTTTCCAGGAACCAGAATCAAAGTTTTTATAGTATCATCGAACAGTTTGGGTTGGAAGTGATCTTAAAAATCGACTAGTCCAAATCCTCCTGCCATGAAAATTTTCAGGAATTAATTCCTAGGACAGCAAACTTGCCTGCCTTAGACATCACACACTTCTCAGGCTTTGGAGGAAAGGTGGTCAGACAGCCATACTGGGCAGGTGTGGTAATAATGTCAAAGGATCATTCCTTGATCCTTTGTCATTCAAGGATCATTCCTTGATCATTCCTGATATGAAACCAAGTGTTTCTCAATAAACACTACAAAGCCTAAACTAAAACAAATTAGAGATAATTCACCAGCTCATCATAAAAATTTTAAGTTAGGAGCAGAAAACTAAGGAGCTGCATTAAAAATCGACAGAAGTTGATACAAGACATTCAGATTCTTTCTATTTTTGCCCACAGAGCTTTGAGCTTTTCACTCAAAATGAAAATGAAAGGAAGACTGCTCTAACATGACCTTTCTCTGAGGACTGAGGAAGCTCAGAAAAGAAAATCACAGGGTTGTAGAAGAGCTGTAATAAATTTGCTGGACTTGGCACCTTCCACGTCAGTCACTGTGCTGCTGCAGGCAGGTGTTACAGCCCAGGCCAGCACAGAGCTTCCCACCTGCAGAACACCCTGAGCAGTCTGACAAAGGGGAGCTGAGCTCCCTGAAGCTGAGAATGTGAGGCATCACCACATTCCCAGCTGCTACGTCCAAAAGTCACCCCAAGTGATGTGCTTGTGGCCAGAAAACCTTGGATTCGAAGCCTTTCTGGTTCTGCATGCCCCACAGCGCTCTCCAGCATTCACCCTTTCTACCTCTACAATCACATTTCCCGTAATTCCGAGTGTGGTTTCCTGTGGATTATGTGAGGACTCTGCGCCAAAACTCTCTTTGCAACTTTTGGAACCAATGGCCTTTGTGGAAAGGGGGAGAGGCCTCGTCGAGACGCAAATCCAAGATGTAAAAGTGCTCGGGATGGGAATGAAAAATGGCATTTTTCCTTCCAGGAGAGCCAGCACACCTCCTGGGAAGAGGCAGGAGGGATGACCCTGGATGGGAAGGTTTATGAATTTCCTCATGGGTTGCTCTGATCTCTGTTTTTGGGAGCATCCCATGGAAAGTGTGTGCTGGATGTGACAGCGGAACCATCGCTGCAGACTTTGTTCCTGACTTTAGCTCTCGAAATAGAGTCTGGTTTGGAAAGGAGACATTCTGCTCAGGGTAGAGTTTCCACAAATCAAACACACCAAGGTGTGGAAAGCTACATCTTTTATACAGTGATTTTTTTTATACAGTAAAATTTAAATGAACCCGCCTATCTGATCCATATTCTCCGCCTGCCTAATGCATATTTATTTGGGCGATCTAATCTCGGGCAATGCTTGGAACACGAAGTTCTTCATTAAGTTCTTCTGCATTTCTATTGCAGAAGTTATCTGACGCCATCAGTTGTGTTTCACAAAAGGCGACAACCCTCAGCCGAGGCCTCTCAGCCGATTTCGGGGAGGTTTTTCCCTCACAATGCCATTTTTTCCCCCCGGCGGACACAGCTTGGATTTCCAAGCAGGCACCCACACCTTAGGGGCGGCAGCAAAAGCCACTCCCCGCCACTTCCCAGAGCGGCCGTGCCACGGCACTAATTGACAACTAATTAACGCCCGCCGCTAATTGGGGCTGAGGGCACGGCCGCGCGCAGGCGCAGTGGGGGCGGCGCCCACGTGACCGCGGCTCGGGAGCGGCAACATGGCTGCGCCCATGGGCGCGCACGGGGAGCGCGGGGGCTCCTCCCGCGGGTCCCGCTGAGCCCGGGGGGGACCTGGGGAGGACTCGGGGGAGACCCGGGGGGACCCGATTGGGACTCAGCTTGTGCTGCCACCCCCGCCCGCCAGCCCCGCATGGAGCCGCGGCAGTCCTGGGCGGCCTTGGCGGTGAGTGCGCGGGCCCAAAATGTGTTTTTTTTTTTTCCGCCCGGCTCGCACGAGGTGGATCCGTGTTTGATTTGTTTGCAGCTCTGCGGTGGCGAGCCCCCAAAGCTAGCGCGGCGGCTGCCAAAGCTTTTCGCTGTTTATGTATTTTGGGCGAGCAAAGGCGTTAGTGTTCATTGGGTGCAGGTTGCGTAGTTCTCTTATTGATGTTCTGGCTTCTGTTGTTTAATGATTTTCTCGCTTCTCACGCTAATTAGTCCGCATGCTCAGTCTTCCTCTTTTTTTTGGGTGGGTGGGTTTCTTGGGTCGGTCCTTGCTTTGTGCCTCTCTTAAAATGCCTTTAGCCAGTCTGAGCTGATTCAGCACAGTTGGTGAGTTGTCCTTTTTTCTTTCTAAATTGAAGAGTCTTACAAATGTGCTTGTGGCCTGTAAACTCTCCATCCTTTGTGTCCACTATCAGTGGTACATCCTTCTTCCCGAGCCTTGTTAAGCTCCCCCTAGGTCTGAGATCATTGTGGCACCTCCAATCCTAAACCTGTTTACGAGGAAATCCTACCAAGTTATTTCTTTCTAACACCTGCACTTAGAGCTTGTTTCCTGCTCTGTGTTTCATGGATTAAATCTCTTGATGATTAGGCTTGAAAGTACCCAGAGATCAAACGTCAGAGAGCATCCCTTCTTAGGGAAATTTTTAAATATTCCATGTTTTGCAATAGGCCTGCCCATTGCCATGGGGATGTGCTGAGCTGAGGGGCAGCTGTGGTTCATCCCCTCATGGCATCAGCAACCACCCCAGGGCTGCAGGGAGACCCTGACTCCAGCTGTGAAGTGTTGACTTGGCTCTGCATTTCCCACCCTAAGAGCTTTTTTTCCGTATGTGATCTCAGCAAGAGGGTGAAGCCCCCAGTCACCAAAGCCAGGGATCTCCTTGGAAACATTCAGGGGTTTCTCTTGATTCTCTGTGGGAATGAGGGATGTGGATCCTGGGTTGGTGTGAGCAGAGCTGTGGGAGAGTTCAGCTCCCTGCCCCAGGCACTCCAGGGACAGATGGTTTGATTGCAGTGCCTTGGAATTAGGTCCTGGTTCTGTTTCATTGTGATGGAGTTTATAAAGTCATAGAATACCCTGAATTGGAAGGGACCCACAAGGATCATCCAATTCCAACTCCTGGCCCTGCACAGGACACCCTAACAATCCCACCATGTGCCTGAAAACCAAACTCTCCTTGGCTCTGTCAGGGTTGGTACTATGACCACTGCCCTGGGGAGCCTGTTCCAGTGCCCAGCCACCTTCTGGGTGAGGAACCTTTTCCAAATATCCAACCCAAAGCTCCCCTGGCACAGCTCCAGCCGTTCCCTCAGGTCCTGGTCATGGGGAGCAGAGGTTGGTGCTGCCTCTCCTGAGGAAGCTGCAAATCACAATGAGTTGTGACCTCTTAGTTAAGTTTAACGGATCTGTCTAAACCCTGGTAGAGGTTTGACTTCTGATAACACCAGTTACTGACAGAGAAGGTGCGTTATCCAAAAATCATTTCTATTTTCTGCAGATGGTGTAAGCTCACAGATACTGTTGCCTGCTGGCAGGTACTCTGTTAGCTGCTTCATGAATTTAAATGACATTTAAGATACAGAACTTTGAAAACCTGAAGAAGTAATTAGTAACTTTTGAGTCATGTTTTAACAGATGGCTAGATTAAATCTGATCAATGTTATTTTGAGGAGATAAGGATTTTGATGAGAAGGAGTGAAGAAAAATCAATGCATGCAAAATAGCCAACTAGATTAAAAGAGTAATTAACTTATTGATTAAACCTTTAGTAGTAGATAGTGAACACCTCTCTGAATCCTCTGTTGCCCTGAGAAAAAATTATCAGAGCAACACACATGTGATTTGTTTTCAGGCAGAGTTAAAAATCTGTGCAGCTGTTCCTCGTGTGCTGTTCCATATGAGGTAGATGTCAAACTATCTTTTCTGTTCTGAGTAGCACTGCATGTACCTAATGTCTCATAATGGATTAATGCTAACTCTTGATTTATTTTTTTAATTAGTTTTTCTATTTATTTCAGTTTCCTCTCCCTGTTTTTGCCAAGTAATTCTTCTATGATCAGCCGTGTCATGGGATAACTTCAAACAATACATGGTCATCTAGCAACAGGGACAATGGAAGGTCTAGTTGAACCAATCTTTTTAGGGTTTTGTTTTATGAATTGCTTTGGATAAAACCCTCCTCCTTATGACTTTGAAAACATCTTTATTTCACATGATTTCCAGTAGCTAAAGGGTGCCTACAAGAAAGATGGAGAGATACTTTTTATAAGGGCCTGGAGTGACAGGACAAAGGGGAATCTCTTCAAGCTGACAGAGAGTAGGTTTGGATTAGATAGTAGGAAAAAATTCTTTACTGTGGGGGTGGAAAGGCCCTGGCACAGGTAGTTCAGAGAAGTTTTAGCTGCCCCATCCCTGGCAGTGTTCAAGGTCAGGTTGGATGGGGCATTGAGCAATCTGGTCTAGTCACTGCCCATGGCAGGGGGTTGGAACAAGATGATCTTTAAGGTTTCTTCCAACCCAAACCTTTCTGTCATTTGATGATTTTTTTCTTATAGGCTTTTATCAGCAAAAGAAAATAGAGCAGCTTTACTTTAGGTTTTGTCCAACAAAGGAAATGGGGGAGGGAGGAAACACTTTAAATGAAGAATTTTGCTTTCTAGAGATGCTTACAGGAGGAGCAGAATTGCTTCAGTCTATCCCTGATCTTACCACACGATTCCTGGAGGAGGTGGTCATTCTATGCTGTGTCATCAATAAGTGACATCCCCTGTCTTGCTTTTCTGTGTAGTGGGGAAGTGTTGCTTTGCTTGCACTATTCAAAACACTGAGGTTGTTTTGAAAATGCCTTAAAAATGGTTTAAAAGTTGTAATATCAATTACTTCCTTTTGTTGAAGCTTCCCTGTTATAGCTGTAGAAACTACTGAGGTCTGTGTGAGGCTATCAGTTTATAAACTGACCTCAGGAAGGAGGTAGTCAGTAGTGCTTTGGGTTACTCATGCCTCTTACTCACATAAGCACCAGAGCTTTACCCCTGAGAATATTAATGCACTTTACTCCATGGTTTTCTCTTGAAGGCTGGTGGAGTTGCTGGTGTCTGTGTTGACTTGATCCTTTTTCCCCTGGATACTGTAAAAACAAGACTGCAGAGTCCTCAAGGATTTAGGAAGGCTGGTGGTTTTCGTGGCATCTATGCTGGTGTTCCTTCCACTGCTGTAGGATCCTTTCCAAATGGTAAATTTTCTTTGGGTTATGCTTTGTCTTATTTCAGTGGGAGCTTATATTGTACAGGACATTCATGTCCATGGTTTCCTCTCCTGCAGGTGACTGGATTCTGTGGATCCATGTCCAGCTGTGAAGAGCAGTTTCTAGAATTGACAGCACCTGGATATAAGTCTGTTGTTACTTATAGGGACATCCTAAAGCATTTCTGGATGCCAAAGAGGGCTTGAGTCTTGCTTGCCCTGGACACTTTTGACATGACCCACTCTGCCACAGCATTGGAAATGAATCAAATTCCAAAGTACTTGAGCACTGGAGGTCTTTGAGTTAATTGCTCTGGAGAGGCTCTGCCCATCTCCCTGGGAGCAGCAACACCTAAATTGTGAAAGCATCAGGAATACTTTGAAACTGAGGCTTTAAAAAGTAAATGCTCATCGTTCCTGCAGCTAAAAGGCATCTGAGATTCCTGATGCCTTTGTCCATTTTGTCTTTGTAGGGAGGGATGAAAGAACAGCAAGCTGTGCTGTTGGACAGAAATGTTAGGAGAACTTTGCTGACAAATCCACTGACACGTTCAGATGTTTGATGTCCTTCATAAGGTGATATAAAAAATTTCAGTTCTTTATCTTGGCTGCTCTGTTATCTCCTTTTGAGGTGATAAGCATCTTTTGATTAGCAGGAGGCAATTCACATAGCCCTTCTGTACAATTAAAATCTGTTCCCCCGCAAGACATGTCATTTTTTCCAGGATTTACATCTCCAAAATCTGAACTGTGGTTTTATCTTTCCAATGTATGACTGTGAACTGAAATTATCTTTAGGAGAAGGAATAACCCTTAAGGTGCAAGTGCCTTTGTGGTTGACTGTTGCAGTGAATAAACACAGGTCATGTTGCTGTGCTCAGCTTGGTTTTGTACGTTTGTTGTTCACTGCACAGAACTTTTACAAGTCTTTTACAAGCTTGGAAAAAAAATAATGGCACTAAATTGCAAAATGTTAAATTGATGGCAGCAGGGAAGAAGTTGTTAAT
Source organism: Serilophus lunatus (assembly GCA_013399895.1). NCBI lineage: Eukaryota > Metazoa > Chordata > Aves > Passeriformes > Eurylaimidae > Serilophus > Serilophus lunatus. Next base: position 1,058,280 of record VXBA01005506.1, on the reverse strand, counting down.
AAATTGCTACTGAAATAGTTTTGTTCATTACAGAAGGGCAGAATTGTATCCAGTATCTTGATGATTTTTATATTTGGTTGTTTTTCTTTTCAATTGATCAATTGTTTGTTGCTCACCCCCCAAAAAAGACCATCCATTCAATTGAACCAAAAGATCTCTCTATCTAAGATGCCATTTTTTCAAAATGTGCTGGACATTCATGACTAATTAACACATCTTTCCTTAGCTCAGTACTAAATGTGGCCTAAACTTCTGACACCTTTGATATTGAGATGTTTGCCAGGGGTAACCAGGAGCATGAACTTCTGGAGGAATTATCCCACAGGTTTTGTTGATACTGTTGTACTGTTTCAAGTGAAAAATATCTTTGTTTTAACTACAATTGCACAATAATAGATGTCAAAATCTCCCTCTAAATGTTTTTTGTGCTAGTTCTGTGGTGGAGGAACAGTGAAATAATTGCATGTATTCTTGAATTTCAGCTGCTGCATTTTTTATCACCTATGAGAATGTGAAATCTGTGCTGCATGATGGCTCTTCATCTTACTTTTCTCCAGCAAAACACATGGTGGCTGCCTCCCTTGGGGAAGTGGTAAGAAGGAAGTTCATATATTCTGTGTCCATGGGAGGAGAGGAAACCATTCTGTTATGGAAACTTGGGCTTGGCATGATTCCCTCCAAGGAAACCTGTTGCCCTGGTTTTTTTTTCCGAGGTGGTTTGTGACCTTTACACCTCAGGCACATGCTGGTTTCATTTTGGGGCTGACAGAGATGGTGCAGCACAGTTAAATGAGTTGCTCAGGGCTGTCTCATGTGCTTGGCACTTGCTACTCTTAAGGCCAGAGAAATGTGTATTGGTAGCCACTGAAATGGCAATGTGACTTAATGGTGTGGAAACTGCACTATTTGTAACAGGCATTTTTCAGCTGATTTTTCTGCTTTTTCTCCTCTTGGAGTGATGGGCATGAGAGGAGAACTAAGCTGTAAAATACCTGAGATAGGGATTTAGAGATTTGCTGCAACAAACCTGTAATAAAAGAGCACAAAGCAAGACCTTCTCACATTTGGTTTGTATAAAGTCTTAGCTGATCAATAGAAGTATATAAACTAGTCCAAACTGCATCAGGGTGAAAAAGTTATAATTATAGTTTTATTGATTAGTCATTAAGTTTTAATCAGGGCATAACCCCTGGGACTATTATTTTGTAAGTAGTTGTTTTTGTTAATATGTACTTTTCTTGCATTGTATACTTTAATCATTTTTGTTATTATAATATAAATTGCTTTTAAATGTGAAATAATAAGCCAAAGACTCTGTCACGTTAGGATTCCTAAGGCCTGTCTTTGCATTTCCACATTGATTTTTTACAAAATGGAGAAATTAAGATGTAGAACAAAAAAGTGATGTTGGATTTCTGGGTTTGCTGTTCCTTCACTGGGGAGCATAAATTAGATACCTTCCAGTGCATCAAGAACATGTATGTGTTAAACTTAACCATATGTTTGTACTGATTAATCTGTGTTTTGAATGTGACCTGCTAAAAATAATAAAATAGGTAAAGAGGAAGAGATAACAAATGTTGCATCCAGATACGATAAACTATATGTGAGAAATAGGTCAAATAGGAACTCTTTTGCCTTGTTTACAGTCTGTGGAAATTCATGAGAAGTGAAGTCCCCTGGGACTGGTTTGGTTCATTTTTCCAGCTCTAGGCTTGGAGGCATGAAATCAAGCAGTAAAAAGGCAGTGTTTGGGGTTGGTTTGTTTTTTTTTTTCCTTTTAGGCAGGAGAAATATTGAAAGCTAATCTCATCTCCCAGAGTGAGATAAAGAAAAGTACATACAAAATCTGACCTTGTTAAACATAATTATTTTTTCCTATAACTGAATCTTGCCATATAGGGGAATCTGTATATCCCATAATACATGAAAAATTACTTACAAAGACACAGCCAAAACTCTGGAGGGCAGATACATGGTATCTCATCAAGGAAAAAGGTTGAAGAATACATGAGTTACCAAGCCAGGGGAAAACCCTTGCTACAGCAGTTGTGTAACTGAAATTTGGAGATAGGAAACACACTTACTGCATCCAGGACATTGGAATTTTTCATCTTGACTCTACTTTGCCCTGTATGTTTAGTCTGCCTGTATCTTTACAATGAGCTGCCAAATGTGCTTGGAAAACATGATATCATAGGGAGTGGAAAGGAAAACCAGATGTCCTAAAATTTTACTTTTAATATTCTAAGGCGGTGTAAAGTAACTCTGAGAAGGAACAGTATTTTTAACCTCCTGGTGCCCATTTTAAGTAGCAACCAGATGTGTCTTGCAGACCCAGAGTTAATTGTACTGCTCCAGATTGATTAGTACAGAGTTTTTTATGTCAGTTTAATATGGCAATGTACGTATTAATTGCAAAAAACTTTGATAAGCTGAAGTGCCCCCTCAGCCTCTCCCACCAAGCTCCTGCAAACGTAGTTTTATGGGACAAGTTTAAGGTTGTCCCCACTTGACCGATGAGTTTTCCTTCAGGAGTGCCAGAGTGGTTGGATTCAGCACAGCTAATTTGGATTCAGCACAGCTAATTTCACATCCTACTGCCTTTTCCATGGAGGTGAGAACAAAGTCGTTTGGCTCACGTTCTAGAGAACAACAGCCTTTTCCATCTAATATTTAGATACTGTTATGGTTACCATCTGAGCTTTGTAAGATATTTAGTGAAAGCTTTGGGCTGTTGCTTGTAAATATTGGGTTCACTTTTATCTTTCGGACCTTTTGCCCTTGATTGGCTATTTTTGATGGCATTGTCTTTGGTATTTTTTTTCCCCTACTCTCTCAGACAGGGAGCTACCTTGACTTTCAGAGAGGAAATGTGTGGGAGAACTGGGGACCAGGATGGGAGGGAAATGTCCTGTTCTTTTGGTAGCTAGTGGCAATGACTGGAATGATTCTGGAAGTAGATTACCAGCTGAAGTCATTGAGCTGCCTTTGTCTTTTTGTAAGTTTTCAGAGGACTTTAGGATTATAATGCTGGAGATTGAAATGTCCAAAAGTTTGTCACTTGAGTGGGGAGAGGGGATCATGTGGCTCCCCAGAGCAAGGTGAGGACAGGTATTACAGGTATTTTAAGGTGAAATTCCAAGCTCACTCCAGTGTGTTGCCACTTGAGGTACTTGTGTGATAAGACCAAAGTGTGTGGCTCATCTGTGATTAGCATCTGACCCTCAGTATTAATAACTTTGGAATTTTTTTATTTGCTGTTGGGATATGTCAAATAGGAACACTTCTTAATGCAGGATTTATCTTCTGGGGAATTCAGTTAGCTTTCTCTACTAGTCCTAACTTGTTTCTTAGAAGAAGCAAGCTCAAATGCAAGCAAGTTTACATTTTGAAAATCATGATTCTGTGGAATGACATTTTGAGTGTGCTTTTACTTCAAATAAAGGAGGAGAGTATATGTTTTACTTTATTTTATGCTTGTATTTTTTTCCCCCTGAATAAAAAGAGGTATTTTAGACATGACAGACAACACTGTGTTGTCTGTCTCTGTGTCCACAAATCAGCCCCTTCTCTCTGCCCTGGCAGTGTTGTTTGAAACAGTTAACTAGTTTCAGTTTAATAGAAGAACAAGAATCTCCAAAAATTGATTGATACGAATTCCATGAGTGGAACTGGCTGGATCAGAGAAGAAAGTTGCTATTAATGCCTGTTCTGAGGAAAAGGCAGAAGCATGAGTCAGACAAATCTACAGAATAATGTACTGAAAGTATCTCTAGCAGGATAATTGGTCAGGGCTTTACAGCATGGTAAGCTCTAGAAGATCAGCTTGAAGGAGCCAATGTAACAGAGATAAAACAGCAGCTCACATCAGACATGAAGTTGATTTTAGGTATTTCAAACTCTAAAACTACCATTTTAAAAGATGAAACTTTTCAGTTCAACACATGAGTTGGACACTCTAGGGAGAGTTGCTTTTAATTCAGCAAAGAAGTGATTTAGTTCTTAGAGTGTCTAGACTTTGGCCTAATGGCTCTCAGTGTTTAACTATGCCTTTTCTAAGAACTGAACTAATAAATGGACAAAACTGTTTAAAACCAAAAAGCTGCATTTTCTGCTTTGCATCCTGTCTCCTCTCAACTAGTGTATTTGAGGTCAGATCCGCAATATGGGTGCTGCAGGATTTTTGCCAAATCCTTGTGCAGAAGGAGTGAATGGGAGATAGTTGGGAAGGTGAGATTGCTGCCATTAAGAGCTGGTGGAGAAGGAGCAGATTTAGAGTGGTTGGAAACTCAAATTAGAGGTCTGGCAGGGAGTTGGTTGTAAATAAAGATGAATGCAGGTATGAATCCACAAATGCTGCCAACAAATTCATCATACAATTACAGGCTGAAACAGAAAAACAGGAGCTGTCAAACACCTAAGCAGCCACCCATGCTGATGTTCTCTTGTGTGCTCAGTGCTGACTGCATGTATTGCCTCTTCTTCATCAGCTCCTCTTCCAACACTGCTCTGTGTTGTCTGCTCAGTTCAGGGCTCAGAGGACATGCTGCTTTGCAGTAAAGGTTGATGGTTGTGTCTTTCTTTTAATCCTAGGACTAGTATTCAGATGGTGTAGAAATGTTTGTAGCTCAAAGTGTCTATAGAGGAAAGCTAATTTGGATTAAAGAGTTTACGTGAGAGAAATAAATGATTTAAAAGTATTTCCTGATGTGTTTCCTGACTTGTTCTGCCAGAGTTAGCTTTGGAAATGTCTGAGATGCTTTGGAATAAGCTTACCTTAAACTAATGTTCTGTGCAGGGTTTGTCAGGAATAACCATTAATAGCTCCATATGTGGACGAGCCCATAATTCTTTAAGTTAAAAGGCTGAAGGAAAGAGTAAGGGATCAATTAAAGGAAAATACTTGATAAAATGCAATGTAGTTGAAATTTCCATGTTCTGGTCCAATGTAACCCCAAGAGGCTGAGCAAATTGTAAAAAACACTAGTCATCTTTCAACAGGAGACTTAATATGTTTTCAGAAAATACTGCCTGTGTTCTCTTGCCTGGAGTCTCATTAACATCTGTCCTCCTGTAACACAGCCTGACCCCACTTGGCTCCTTGGAAACAGTTTTATGCTGGATGGGATGCACTATGCTACTTTTGCTGAAAAAAAAAAAAGCCAGTTTGGCTGGTGGATTTGATTAGTTTCTTAAGCCTTTTAAAATAAGTTTAACAGACTTTCATGGTGAAAGAATTGCTGGAATAGGTTGGATCATGTAGATGATTCTGTATATTGAATTAAGGGTCTGCTTTTCTTTGGTTTTAAGGCTTTCTGTGTTTAAATGTAGTAGTAATTTATGATTCAAGCATCAGCCAGGTTAAGGAAGATTTTTTTTTTAAAGTTATTCAGCTGTTGATTCTTGCTGCTGGAGTTCAAGTCAACTGCTTGTGATTTTACTGAGGAACTTCAGAATCCATGGGACACTTAGTCTGTGCTGGAGTGCAAGAGATGTGCATAACAGCAGGCCACTTTTGGTATAAGTTTTAGGTTAGTTTGAAAAAGGAAACAACAATCTATATTGATGAAACTTTGAAAGACCAGTTGAATTTTTTGAAGCACGCAAACTTTTTGAAGCATCTGCTGTGGGAAGTACTTCTGTAAAGAAATGTTTGGTGTCAGCTTCACAAGCTTTCTCTGTTATTTGCCTGTTAATTGATGTAACTGGAGCAAAATAAATTGGCACAAATTTCCACTGTTTGAGGGCAAAAGTTTTCTGAGGTGTATCTGACGTGCCTCAAAGAGAGGTAGGCAGAGATTTGTGGAGAATGTAACTGGTCAATTCAAGAGCCAGGAAGGAAATCTGAGAGTGGGGCAGAACCCATGCTGGGAGAGCTACTGAAGTGATGAACAAGGAGCCAACTGATTCTGGCAGCTGGGGTGAAAATATTCAGCCAAGAAGACCATTGTGAAGGCAGGAGTGTATGGTGGTGCAGAGGGTGCTCTGGAGCAGGAAGAAGGGAGCTCTGGAAAGTAATAAGATGGAGCTGATTTAGGTTTGACTATGACACTGCAAAAGAGCTCTGCAGGTTCCAGGTGAAATGGTCTAAGGGTGGGCATTTGGAGAAAGTTGGAAACATTTCTGCAGAAACTCCAGTTTTCTAAATGCTTGTGACATTTGGTCCCTGTGAATGGTTTCCTCTCTGAAATAGTATGTTTTTAAGCTCTAGGAGGTGCTGAGATCTGAGGCATCTTGCTGGGTGAGATTGCTCTTTGAAGAAATGTTTCCTGCCAGCCCATACAGGGGAGCTGCAGTTAAATTAATGAAGGCCTTATTGTGTCAGTCAGAGGCAAAGATGGGACAAAGAGCTTGGCATTGTCTAAACTTTCCCATCCAGAGCCCATTAGTCAAAACTTGTTCTCTCCATGGGGTATAAATTAGGAGTGGAGTCACCTGTTCATGACCCCAGCAGCTTTCCACAGGACTGAATTTAACTAAGGAAGGGCACTTCTGTGCTGTGCATGAGTGTGGGAGGGGAGAGTAAGATTAGCATGTTCTGAGGCTCAGTGCTAAAGATGAGCGTTTTTTCTCCAGGACTGGCACTTAAAAACAAACTGATAGGAGACAGTGGGTGTGCTGGGCAGTTTCTGTCATCCCTGGAGACAATTTCCTCATTAAAATACCTGTTAATGCTTCAATTCTCCACTTCAGTTCTGCTCTGACAGGTAGCACAGACTGCTGACAAGCATGTGTGGAAGGACTTGTTCACAACCTGAGTTGTGACCCACAGCAAATTACTGAACATAGAAACCTCTATTTTTGTTCTGCTGTGGGCAAAAAAGCAGCAGTTATTTAGATGAAGGTTTTTTGGTGCTATGGGTCTGTGATTGCAGCAGTTGAGGTGCTGTGTTCAAAGAAAATACAAAACCAAATGACAAATGAGTGTTTCATGTTTCTCCTCTTTTCTGTTAATTTTCTTGGTGGTGGAGAGGGGGAGGCAGTTCATCTTCTACCTACAGATACACCTCATGTTCCCTGCTAGCTAACATTTCCACTCCAAGAGCTGTGGCCACAGCTTAGAAGTTATTTGTAGAATGAAATACTTTGCTAAGCTTGTAATGTTACATTAATTTTTCCTTTCTGTTGGGGAGGGGAACCCCAGGTTGATCTGAAGAACCAGACATAAATTTACAGGGTTTGGAGGAGCCTGGAAAGTGGCAGTGCCAATTTCAAAGTTAGTTCAAGTCAGAGGCTCTCCACAAAGGTGAAAATCTCCTTTCTCTGGATCCAAAGGAAATCACTGCAATTTCAGATCTCTTAATTTTAGAGTTGCCTGTTATTTTAATAATTCAGCTGTTTGAGAAAGGGGCATTTTTCATGTTTCAGATTAAAAACAGTAACTTCCTACTTAGAAGGGAGCATCTGACATATAATTTGAACATCTCAATTTCTGTCATTACCCCAACCAAACAGAGAACCAGCAACTAAACAAACTTGAGCTCCAAGGTAGGTTTTGTCTGCAGGGGTATGGCCAGGACTAATGCAGAGCACACTTAAAAAGCCACAAACCCAACTTCATTGCTGCTTCTCTTTGAATGGAGTTTTAGAATTACTCCATTTTTCTTGCTTATTTTACATGATGTTGCAGCAAGCGATCTTCTGACCTTCAAGAATGGGCTAAGAGATTAGGATTTTTGTTAGCACACTGACTGCATCCTAAACATATGTCTTTTGATAAATCGTAGCCTTGTTGTTGTGATTTTTGTGCAGCAGCTTTTTCTCCCTAATGGGTTAGTGATTATCTTGCACAGGTATTGTGAGGTTTGGTTTAAAGTCTCTGCTCTCTGGATGCAAAATTTGATAAATTAGATTCTTATTTGATTAAGAATAAACTTGTGCAAATGACACTTAAGAGTAATTGTCCCCAGGTATGTTCCTTTAGTTCTGTGTTAAGTATTAAACTATATTTATATGGTGAACATCAATTAAAGCTTCCCAGCCTACCCAGACAGATAAAGTTATTAAAACTAACTCCTGCTTGAGAAATTTAAATATTAAAATCCTTTAGAAAGGGTTCTAAAGGGTTTAAAACTTCAACAAAGAAATGTTTTCTGGAGCTTACTGCATGTTTCTGTACCAAATTTTCAAGTAGGCGTAGCTATGCAAGCCAGAGACTTGCTTACAGTCACTGAGTGCAGGTTCCTAAATCACCAGCCACTAACAAATTCCATAGCAGTTCTTTGTCCTCAAACTGCTCCTCTCCTGCCATGTAGCAGAATAGCTGGCTAATTACTAAGTGGAAAAAATATGGTCTTGATCCTCACCTGGGCCCAGGTTAGTGCAGAGAACAGATCAGCCTGTTAATCAGGAGCACATTACCCTGCCTTAAGAGCACAGGTAGAATCTGTCTCTTATTAAAGATAAGAAGTGCTCAGGCCGTATGGTTGTGGGAGCTTTTAATGGTGTGAGTCAGATCATCAGCTGTGCAAGGTGCTGCCAGGCTGAGCAATGTGAGGAAATAAATACTTTCTCAAGCTGCTCTCCTTAGAGCTACAAAGCTGCTAATAGTGTTGTACCAGCTGTGTCCCTGGTTCTGAGGAAACCTGCTGTGCATCAACCCAATTTAAATACCCAGCATAAACCCTTAATGGCAATTATAACACCTGCTCTGTCCTCTTCCAAACGTTTCTGAATACACCTCACTCACAGATTGTTCCTGCAAGGTTAGTGGTCAAACTGTAGTATAAGTGCCTAAAAACAAATTCACTTTTTATCTTTGATTCTCTACCAAACCCTAAAAATCCAGTCATGGAGAAAATGGTTTGCCTGGAGCACAAAGGAAGGAAGCAAAAGGCAGTTAATCTAAGTGAGATATGTTCATATTTGGATGATAATGCAGCACTGAGGACCAGGAGGTGTTGGCATTGTCTGTGTTTAGCTTTGCCTAAAGAACAGAACAGTGGATAGAGTAGCAGGGACCTGCTAGTGAGCTGGAAATGGTGTCAGGGTGATTTGCAGCTAAGTGCTTACTCCTGAATTTGCAGTGGCAATGCAGTGGGTTGTTCTTTCTAGTCCAACCAGCTCCTTCAGTTTCTTTGTCGTGTTAACCAAAAGATCATTAATGAAAATTAAACTAAAAATCTTTTTAGTTGAGAGTTTCCTTCATCTAATTTATGGAAGGCTGTGTTTGCTGGTTCCCCTGAGTGAGCAGTGAGTTGTGTGTGTCTTGCAGCTTTTGGATCTCCCTGGCTACAGAATCATGCACCAAACCTCCTTTTAAGCAGAACTATCCCCTCTTTGTTCTTTTTTTTTGTTATGTACCTTGCGTTTTTCTACTGAAAAATGCTTGCTACCTTTGTGCTGATAAATTAGATGAATCTGCTTGATCTTGAACACCTGCTCTAGCTTTGGGTAGGATTTGCCCCTCTTACAGCTTAAAGATCAGGTGTTTCCAATAAGCGCAGGTAAGCCCATGCAAAAGGCTTGGGGCAGGTTCCTGGTGCTGTTTGCAGCAAATCTTATTTTCTGTTGGCTACGGCCACACGGGGACAGGTTTCAGATATACCGAAACAAACGGTTTAAATCTCTATACAGAAAGCTTCACGGCACTTTTGAGGCTTCATTTATCCTGCTTATCCTTCACCATCGGGTGAGATGCGGGTGAGAACAGCCAGAGGTCTGGTTCCCATGTGAATCCGACCAGGAGATGGCAGCATTGATGCATGCAAGGAGTATCCAAAGGTTAAAACGCCTTCCCCTGAACTGACAGAGGAAAAAAAATCACCTTAATTTAATTAGAACTTATATTGTCTTGGCAATACATAGATGAATGTTAATGAAATAGTCCTGGGTTTAGCTTTTGTCTGTAACTGGGTAATGCAAGTCAGTAAATTAAAAATGCACTTATGTTTTTGTCTAAATGCTGGAGTTACCCTTTGACCTGGTAATGATTTGAGACAAGAATTTTGAAATTCAATACTTTTTTGCTCAAAAGTGGTTATGGTCTTAAAAGCATAGGGAAATACTAGATGCTAATATTGTAATTTCTGCATACCTGCTCTGTAAACTAATAATAGCTTTGCTTGTAGCTGTAAAACTAGTTTTTATTAAAGCTTAAATTTAAAAATTCTTTATCCTTTAGCTTTTCAGTGTTATCGTCTTCCTGCCCTTATGATATGTATACACACCTGCATTGACAAGGGGGAGAGTCTGAAAGCTGAAAAATTGTGTTACCTGAGCTGGTAAATAATATAGGACACACCCATTTTCCCCCTGAACTTTCTCTGTAGGATCTTGATACTGTCTTTTTGCTCCCATCACAAGATGCGACTAACTCCTGGCTCCATGGCTGGCTCTGTAGATGTTTAACAGAGAGCTAATTTGTCACAGTGTCATCCCCAAATCCAGTAGGATACACCATGAATGGCCTTAGTTGGGTGAGCTGTAATGTGCTCTTCTGTGGCAAGCTCCAGGCTACATTTATGTGAACAGCCAAGAGACTGAAAAGCAATTTTTTCCTGGGATCTCGGTGATTAGGGAGCTGAATGGGCTCCCACCGTGTCACATTATTGTCTGTATTCCATGTCTGTTAATCCCATAGACGATCCAGGTAAAAGCATCAACATGGGCACTTACTGTGGAGTGGCTGCAATTAAGTCTTTCACCCTTCTCTGTGCAATTTGCTGTAGCTTTCAGGTGTCTGAAAATTGAAGCATGAATTCCCTTGGTGCAGAGTTATCACACTGGTGCTGTTTGAACATATTTATCTAAGAAAGCAAACTGTGGAGACTCAAGTTGTGTGCTTTTACCTTTGGCAGCGTTACCTGGAAGGCACCGGAGGGGTTGAGATCTCGGCGTTGATAGAGTTGAGGGTTTTTTTCTGCACCCATCTGTCCAGGTTGTTACTTCTTTAATAAGATACACGTGAACTTAATCTTGCATACTTCCCTTTAGAGACCTGTTCTCAACATCAAAAGGCTGCTGGGATTGTTATTGATAGGAAGGTACATATGTAGGAACAAACAAGGTGACGCGTTGGAAGTTCAGGCGCACAACGAAAATGTCACCGTTCGGTCTGATCTTGGCAGTTGCAGCTCGTGGCTCTTTGAGTACCAGAAATGCCCTATGGAGCCAATCTGACAGCACTGCCCGGGTGACACGAGCCTTTATTTCCTTTCAGAACAGCACAATGTAATCACTGTTTTTGTTCTTGTGCAGCCACAGACTCCCTTGTAAGCGCAAATTCAAATGGGAGAAACATCAAAGTTAATTTGAAATGAAATGCACCCCAAGTAGTCCGGGGGAAAATGGAGACATTACTTTGTAGCCACCCTTCTCCTGCAAAAACTGCAGCACCCCAGATGTCAGGAAGCCACGCTGTGTTCTTTGTCTGGTCTTGATTGACTAGATTGTTTTCATCCGAGCCTTCTTAAAGCTTTCCTCCTGCCTCCATATTTTTAAGGAATAAAAAGCTAATATAAGGACATGGAGTGTTATGAAGCATGAAGTTCTATAAATATTTATGCTGAACTATCAAAAAACTTGACAGTTCTTATTTTCTTGACAGATTGGGGTCACTTGTTATTTTTGACCCTGAGAATTGAAGAGCACATGGAGTTAGATCTGTTTGTAATGACTTTTGGATATTGTTGTCTCGTAAACTTGCAGGAATGTAACAGGATAACAGACTTCTTGGTGTATTTGTGGAAATGAAACTTAAACCTTGCACTGTGTTACTCACAAATGACCACTCAAGTTACTGTCTCTGTACAATCTCCAGTGAATTCCTGTATTTTCTTTGGCAGACATGGATCTCCCAGTTAGCTGCTGGGTTTGCCATTTCAGATGGACAGCTCTCACCTGGGCTGCTCTGTACTTGAAGGACTATGATCACCTTTAAGTCTAAGAACCACAGTATGTTCCTGAACCCAGCACAGGATGGGATCAAGGAAGTCTAAAAACTTGTGGTGTCTCCAGTGTTTTGCCATCAGTCCCATCACTGCTTTAAGTATCCCTCTATTTAAAAGTTTGTGCTGATAATCAGGCATTTTCTGGAGAGATGAGAGACTTGTAGCTCTCACACTTCAGGATCCTCATTCCTCAAAATTATGTGCACACCAGCTCAACTCCTACCTCAAGCAAGAGTGGCAGATGAATGTTTTGAAGTCAAGTTTGGCTTTTTTTAGAGAAACTGAGCTTTGTCAGCAGCCACGTTATTACATCTAGCTGCAGCTGCCTTCCTTGCTTTGAAAATTTATTGTGTAGGAAAGAATCAATCTGATGTTTCACCTTTAATGAAATCTAGTGAGTGTTTTAAGGTAAACCTTGAATATGTTGTGTGCATATAAAGCCAACCAGAATGTCTCTTGTTGTCAGTCACTAGAGGGCACAAAGGCACTACCTAAGGAAAGATGTTTGTCATGCTAAGTCTGTTGTTACAAACTGCTTATAAAAAGGTTTTATATGAAGTTTTTAAGTTCCACTCATATGATTACCAAACTGATTTCCTCATTTGTCAGGTTTCTGTACCTGGAAGAAGTGTCCATTATATGAAGAGAAAGGCAGCAAGGGGAATTGCTCTCTGACCATGTGGTTCTTCTGCAGGTTGCATGTCTCATACGGGTTCCATCTGAGGTTGTCAAGCAAAGGGCCCAGGTGTCTCCTTCCTCGAGCACCCTTCAGATTCTCTCCCACACCTTGTACCATGAGGTGAGTTCAGAGCAAAATTTCTAAGATGTTGCCTCGTTCTTCCCACTCGGTGCCGTAGATGGCTACAACTTCATTCCAATTCTGTGATCTCCCACCACTTTCCCATCTATTCTTGTTAAAAATAGTTATCATTTAGGAAACCAGACCCCCACCTCTCCCTTGTGCTGCACATACATGCATGCTCCAAACAACTCTTTTTATATGGGGTACCTACGTTTAAAGAGAAGAAAAGTTAAAAAGGGATTAGGCTTCTAGGTTCTAAAATTCTGGTTGTATTTATGCAAACATTCCTTGTCTGGGCCAGCAGAACATTGAGTCTGTGTGTACAGAGTTTGTGGAATTATTCCTAGTTTTTGAGGCAGACTGTGAAGGAGGTGTCTTACAGGCTCCATTTCAGAGAGGCTCTGTGGGAGCCAGGAGAAACTCTGGAAGTGAGTGCTCATCCAGTATTGGTAACTTCTTGGAAAATAAGGGCTTTTGTCATCTTTTCAGGAGTTACACTGTTCCCTCCTTTAAAAATCTGTTCACCTCTGTTTTTGAAGTCTTCCAAAGGCTGTTCTTGTAGCTGTGTTCTGTAAGAGAAAATGGCTTCTGAAAACAGCATGAGGGAAAATATTGATAAAAGCTCTGAATCAGGTCTAAGAAGGTGAAAATAAAACTCTCCAGCATCGTAAATAATGGAATACAGAATACAGTGTTACAATCAATACAGTCAATTTGAAGTTCAGGTGTGACACTGGGTGAGGCTTTAACACCTATCTCATAATCACCAATAAATTGTGGTCTTTGGCAAACTAATTCCCTGTGGATGATGCTTTCTTTTGTTGGTTTACAGGGTGTTCAAGGACTTTATCGAGGTTATAAAAGCACAGTATTAAGAGAGGTAAACCACTTTTTATCTTTTTTCTTTTTTAATTGATTCCTTTGCCTCAGTTTTCTAACAGGAGATAGTTGTACGATTGAGATCAATTGCTCTAACCATAAGCCCTAAATCCCATTGTATTTCATTCTTGATAAGTCTGTAGAATTACTGGTCTGTAATTTTAATAGAATACTGTTAATGTGCACTAACAAAACCTGTGAAATGTGCAAAAGTCATCTACCATCCTGTCTCTCATTTCTGTTGCTGCTAAATTGAAAAAGGATGGAAAGGTATATATTAACAAGAGAAAGCCATAAACTAAAGTACTGGAAACTTCTCAAGTCTTGTGATTGTGTAATGTGAACTATATATGCCAACAATGGTGAACTGGTGGCATCTGGCCAAGTTTAGCACAGACAGATTTAGGCTTTCTTTAAATATATTTGTCAGCAGATGCCAAGAGATTATCTGTCATCTGTATATAGGGGGGATTGTGCTCTCTTTCTTTTTTTCTTTTTTTTTTTTAATGTGTGAAAGAAATGTATTTAGTCACCCAGTCTGTAGATTAGATATGGCATTACTTAACTCTAAATCAGAAATACTTCACTGTTGAGGAGAAAAAAAATGGGGCTAAAAATGTTTTTGCCTGCTTGGCATAAAATAGTTCCTAAACTAAAACCTTTCATAAATGTAATGTGAATTCCAGGATTAGTGTCATGGAAGTGTTTGATATGCTGTGTGGACTGAAGGCAGATTATAAAAGAAGTAGAAAAATCTACTGATAAACTTGCTGTCTAAAATAGTTTCAGAATCAGATCCCAGAAGGTCATCACCTGAGAAAGCAGAAGTTGGATCATGTATGTGTAGTTCAAACAAAGAGATTAGACTTGGTTCCTGTGAAAACTTAAAATCACAGAAAGGTTTAGGTTGGAAGAAACCTTAAAGATCATCTTTCCAACCCCCTGCCACAGGCAGGGACAGCTTGCACTGGACCAGGTTGTTCCAAGCCCTGTCCAGCCTGACCTTGAACACTTCCAGGGATGGTGCAGCCACAACTTCTCTGAACAACCTGTGCCAGGGCCTCCCCACCCTCACAGGGAAGGATTTCTTCCTGACACCTTATCTGACATAACCCTTACTGTCCAGGAAGGGTCTTTACATGCCATGTTTCATGTGGTGAGTGTGGGTTTGTTCTCCTCTTACAGGACTCAATTGAGTAAACTAGCTTTGGATTTTTCCTTGTTTGTTTTAAACAGAGGCTTAGATCTGTTGGCTCTGTTGCCACTGACAATAAAGCCAGTTGCAGAGGCTTTTTAAGCCTTGATTCAATAGCTCTGCTCTTGAAAGCCTTTCTTCGTGCTGAGAACTGGTTTTAGGTACAGTTATGTTAGCCAGCTCTTGTTACAAGTACGGAATAAAGATGGATATTACCTAAAATAGGAACACCAAGTTTTGTATTGCTTTGAAGTGCTGACAAATGCTAATGCAGTGCAGTCTATTTTAGCAGTTTTGAGTGTTTAAAAAATTAGTTATTTGTGCAGAGATGACACCTGCTTTTTTGAAACATAACCTCCACCACGGCTTTGTCCTGTACTTATTTTGTGGCTCACTAAACATGTTATTCACTCAGATTTCATTTGCAGATGGGCAAAAAAGGCCAACGAATATGAATCAGTTTGATTTCTCTGAGGGGTTCTGAATAAATGAATAAATTTAGATCCCATTGAATACAGATTTTGCATACTAACAGGTAGATAAAACACACAGTTGCTACTGGGTGCTATTCTCCTTAAAATTTGTTTTGACATATGTCAGGGTGGTAATTAATTTGCAGACCATATTCATGGCACCGTGTATGACCCTGCTAAGATAACTTTGTTTACTCAAAATGGCAGCACTTTGTTGGAAATTTAATGGAGGTCCTCTCCATTATGTATATTCATAAAAGATCCTTCAGAACTGATTTCAGTTGAAGTATTGCTTTTTGGGAGAATCTGTCCAATAGAATGAGAAATAAATGATTACCAAATGAAATGTGCTTTCTCTTCAAAATGAAACAAATCATAGGTGATGTTTAAAGAGAAAAAAAAAGTCTTTGAATTTAATACTGTTAAGACTGGTGCATTTTTCTGACACTAAATTTTGTAAAGCAATGTCCACTGGAGTAAGAGCAGTGCTTTGCACCTTCAGCTGGAGCTGTTCTGACTTTTAATCTCAAGATTTTTCCTTCTCTTTAGGGGAAAGTCTTTATTTTCAGATAAAAATCTATATTAATTCATTATTGGACACATCCAGGTAGCTGCATAGTATATATAGGCTGATATTTAATTCCAGCTGACCTACAGAGTTCATTTACATGCTTTGGTTCTTTACCTACACAAAACCCTTTGTTTAGTTACAGTAGAGTGGGATTTTTTAGATAAAGGAGGTTCAGTGCATGATTTTTCGTTTAAAAAGAAATAATTGGACGAGGCTGGGAATATTGATGCTTTTCAGATGATGATATTCTTGCACTGGCCAAGTTTCCTGAGCCAGAATTTAAGAAAGGTTAATTTTAGCTGTTGTACTGGGATAAAAATTTGTGTATTACATCAGGCAGATTTCAATGCCTGGGCATAGATCTGCTTGCCAGTTGATTGGACTTCAGTGAAAATGAGTCTGTTTATAAATGGAGTGTGATGTTAAAACCTCATCTTTTTACTATGACAGAGCAGATCTTTTCAGGACAGCTTCATGTAATTTGCTTTAGCTGCTGTGCTGCTGCTGTTCTAGTGCAAGGTAGTTGTTTCATCCTTCATTTTTGATTCTCAGTCTTTCACTTATCCCTTTGTCTTCTCCTCAATGCTTTCTGAGCAGATGAATATTGAAAGAAAATGAAGATGGCTGAATATATAATTCTTCTGGAAATAAGTGCATGAATGTCAGTCCTTGAAAGTTTTGGCTGTGACTCTTTTCAATTACTTCCTTTTTGGTGCCTTTTCTCTCACATCTCCGTTACATTTTGGTCTTTACATCTTCCTTTCATGTAGTTATGCTGAACTAATCCTAAAATGGAAAGGGAAGTGAGGTATAGTGCATCATTCTGTTGGCAGTAGAAGCCCAAAAGAGACATCTGTGCTCCAAGAGGAAGGCTTTTGTAATGAAGCACAAAGTGGGAGTATGGTTATTAGGTTGGTGAATGAGACTTTGAATAAATGGCAGAAATCAGAGGCTATGAAATGATGTGGAATTCCCATGATGTCATTTCCAAAGGAAATCCAAGTGAGAAGTGTCCTTTCCTATGGTTGTGGTGTACCAGTGTGTATTGGTGTGGAAAGTGGATTACACTACTAAGAACAGTCAATGAACAGGTAACTTTATTCTTGTTTTCCACAACAGAGACAAGTTAATTTGTAAAATCTCCAGCCATCTTATAACAAGGAAGGACCAGACTATAAATCCACTGCAAATCCTCTAGAATTTCTTAACGGGAACGTAGTTCTGCTGCTGAGATCTTATATAAGCAAATGGAGCCAGATTTTTAATTCCTGCATAATTCATTTTATTAACTATGACCAAGTAGAACATCTGTTAAAATTCCATAATGTTCAGTTCATGGGAAAAAGAAAGAAACCCCTGAGTTCCCGTTGGAGCTCTTCCATTTCCGTTCATGTTACAGGACTCTAGCAGATGTCTGAGAGGATGTCATTATGAATGAGGGGGCAACACAAAAGAAAAGGAAATGCTTTGTCCAATTTCCCTGGGTACAATGAGTTTATTCCACCCTTGGTATGTCTGTGTGCAGGTTGCACCTTCACACCAGCAGTGCCACAGGAAATGTCGTGTCCATTCTGTCATGAGTTACCATGGTTTGGAAGAACTGAGTGAGTCCTGAGTGTTGTTCTGTGTGCTTTCAGTTCAAAAATACTGCAAATGAAATGGGCTCTAGCTTAGAAATATATTCAAAAGGAGCTAAAATTAATATTAAATCTGAAAGACAAGGGGATGGAGGACAACTGGCTCTTTACAATTCACAGATACCTTGAAAGGAGCCTGAGAATCACTTTCAAATGTCAGTCTTTGCTGTGCAGGTATCCCTGAGTGAGCTTGTCCTCTGTATTATTGCCTTGTAGATTTTTCTGAAACAGTTGAGACTCTGCTTGTGGTGGCCTTTACTTGTCAATGTTGTTTCAGAATTCAATTCTGAGAGGTCTGAATTTGAAATGAAACCACTGCTAAACCCAACCCCACTCTGGTACAGCACACCATTGGCCTTGCTTTTGGTGAGAAAGCTGAGTCACCATTTTTGAGGATCTCAGTTCTGTAAGTGAGCACAGTTTGGGTTGGTTTGGATTTTCTCTGGTTTTTTTCTCTTCAGTGTGTGCAAGTCAGAGCCCTAAGTGAATAATGGCAGCTGCTGCTGTCTTGGGAGGGAGAGAGCACCCCATGTTATGTTAACTTCAAGGAGAAGAAGGACAGCTCTTTCCAAATATGCTGTAGCATTTGGAGTGCAGTTTGATTGTCAGCAACTAATTCAGGCTCCTCACAATTTCAGAAGTAATCTCTCTTGAGGAAATTTTGTTTATATATATTCCACTGAACTGTTTTAAGGTGTGTCTCAAAAGGGCTGTGGAGGATGTGCATCTTTGCAGATGAAGAAGGATCAAAAAGGACAAAGACCAACAAAAAACCCTTTTCTCAAATGACTTAACTGCTTGGGAGAGGGAAACTAAAGTAACTAGCAGGAAAGTTGGGCCTTAAATGCACACCTGCTGTGTTTTCCTAAATTTAAAGGGTCAGTGGATAAAGGATTTTGAGAGGGGTTTGTATGAAAGTGTAAAAGCCAGCTTGAGTTATGCTGACTGTTGACTGAGGGTGTGAGGGGATCTCTGAGGGCTGAGCTCAATAGGGAACATTCTGCAAACAAGGAGCCCAGTTTGTTTATCCACTCAAGGTAGTTTTGCATGCTTTTCTTTTGTTAGGACATCTTTATATAAATATCCTGTTCTTCAAGCTGTTAGAGAGGGGTTTTTTAAGTTTATCTCTGTTGCTGTAGGACAGAAAGAATGTTATTAATACATTCTTTGACTTGCACAATTAAAACTTTGATCTTCTGTCATTCCCTGTGTTTTACAGAGCAGATGTAGATAGAAATAGGCAAACAGGACACTATCTTAATACAATATTTGGAAAAATAAACATCCTCCTCAATGAAATATATGCAGTATATGTCTTTTGTTACCTATTGGAAAACTGAGCTGGCTTTGTTACTTTGTGATTCTAGATAGATTAGATTTAACCAGGGTAGGAGCTGTAACACTGGGGGTTTGACTTTTACTGAGCAATCAGCATTTCTTTGGCTTGTGTATTTCCTTATAGAAAATCTACAGTCTCATGGCAGGGATGGGAACAGTAGAATGGATTAATGAGCTAGGTAGAAAACTTGGCAGAAGTTGTGGCATGATTTATGGGAGGAAAGTTGAAAAATGAGTTTCTGCCCCCACTCTCCTTAACACTTTCTCTTGGAGAGCCAATCACTGGAGTTGTATCAGCTCTTTTATCACTTATAAACTTGTATCCTTCTAGATATCAATATTTCAGAGGTTTTAATTTTGAAGGGTATATGAGAATGTTAAAGGTAATTCTTGAGAGATAAGAGCAGGGGACAAATCCATGCTCTAGGATAAGGGCTCAGGCAATCCTTGGTCATGACTCTGGAACACTGGTAAATGGGTAAAAGGAATAACTGTCCTTTGCTGCAGTAGGTTGTGCTCATTATCTTCTCCCTGCAAAAGCTGTGATAGTACTCAAAGATGAAAATAGAGAACTCACAAAGCACTTAGAAATGTCTTTTACTGACCAAAACTCAGTCTTTCCTAATTTACCAGTTAGGGAAATAGCTTTTGTGACATGCCTGAACAACAAATAAACTGGCCAGGGTGGCCAGAGACCTAAGCAGGCCAGGTGCAGTGCCCATACAGACCGGCCATGAGCAGAATGCAGCCATCCTTGCTGCAACTGATGTACAGTTTACCAATGGAGCACACAGTTACTGCATCTTTCTGACACCAGTGTGTGTCTTCAGATGAAAAGAATTTCATATATGCAGAGTATTTCTGTATTTTGAAAATTACAGCCTTGCATCTGGGGTCTTTGAACAGAAAACCACTTTGAAAGCCATGTGTGATTTGATAATGCAGACTCTTTCCAACTGAAAGCAGAGTCCTGCAGGAAGAGTGTTCTACTCCAGGGTTGAGAGATACTATTTCCCTACATTCTCAGAGCAGTTGACTGAAATATTTCTGCAAATGATGTTTTCTGCAGCATTCGTGGTGTAGGAATGTGTTTTGTGAGAGAGTAGCAACACTTTGGTAAAGAAAAGATGGGAAGGAGAAAATGCCATAAAGAAAGAGTTCAGGTTTTCTTCATGCTGTGACATTTTTGTTTCTTTTGTTGGTTTTTTTTTTTTTTTTTGGTGGTGGGTGAAGCATTTTCTGTGCTGAGGTGAGTAATCCTCTAACTCTAGAAAGATTAATGTGTGTAGTGTATGTGTTGATTTAAAATCTGTGCAAAGATCCTACAGATTCATCCACATGTAAGACATTGTATTGTTTTTAGTAATTCCTTGTCAAGGGTCTTGGACTTGCTGAAGCAACTAGTCCTATAAATGTGTGTGATCAGTGTGGAACAGCAAGCAATTTAGCAATTTTCTGAAAGTACAGAACTGTTTTTCAAGGATGAAATTCTTGCCTGAAGTAAACCAAAACATGATTTTACAGTGGAAGGCTTCCACCAGCAGACTCATGCTGCTGACAGTGTTAATAGCAACTACCTGGGTTTCATACTTGGGCTACTATTACTTAGTTTCTCTACACCTGCTAAAAAGCAGAAACACAGTTAAAAGAACCAGCAATCCAAGAAGTGAATCTGTAACCCAAAGATTATGGTGAAGGTGTGAAAAAGAAACAGAATCTGTGACAGAGAGCTTATGTAACTTTCCAGTTATGATAATGTTTGGAAGCATGGTTAGAGGGACACTTGTGAGAGTCAGCCACAAGCAAGTTCTTAATCACACATCATACTCCAGTGTTTTTGCAAGACTATCTTCTTATTATCTTGCAGGAAATAGGAATTGATTCCAGTGTTTTGAGTGCAGGAGAAGTGACCCTCAGAAAGGAATAGCACTGCAAGTCATACCTAGCTTCAGAATATTTTAAGAGCCAGACTTGCCTAATTTTAGCGGACGGAATAGATGAAACAGCTTTCTTAGGTTGTTTAAAGAGGAGTCCTGGGAGTGCACTAGCAACTGATAAACTCCTTTGGCCGGCTGAAGGAAAAGAAATTAATTTCGGGCATGGAAAGCCTTGCCTCTAATTAAAAAAAATAGAAGTCAAATGAACTTTGTTGTCTCTCGTTGCAGTACACGGCTCCCGCAGTTCCCGCGGGCCGGCACTAGAGGGGGAGCAGCGCCCGCAGCTGCGGCACCAGGATGCGGGGGATCCAGGCTGGGGATGACCCGGGGGTCCTGGAACTGACTTTGCTATAATCCCACCTCTCAGCCCACTTTCAAAGGAAAATGGATTTGACTTGATTCTGGCCACCAGAATTGAATTTCCTGGGTTTCGCTTACGTGGGGAAATGGAGATTTAGTTTGGGGATGATTTGGTTTGTTCCTATTTTTTAACTTTGACCAGGTTTTCATTTGATATGAACAGACTATTTGAGGTGTGCAGCATTTCCCATATGTTCCTGCCCAATGGAATAATGCCTGTGTGACATACAGAGGAGAAGGGAGGATGGATGATCCTGACACACTGCAGTGTTAGTGCTGAGACTTCATGGACTGTGTAATAAGCTGGTTTGAATTTTACTTTAGCACCTGTTTTTGCCAGTGTTCTGCACTTCTTTAGCCTATCTGTTTTTAAGAAAAGTCCAGTAAGCTTTATAGTCACTGGAATAATCCCAATGTGTCATGCACCTTAATTTGAAAGTCTCATGTCACTTTTCAGTGACAATGTACTTGGAAATGCCTGTTGGGGCTGGAGCAGGAGAGATGAGGGGTAATGTGATTTTCATTATTTTTATAGAAATGTAGTGTGTATACTGCAGATGGAGATCATGTTACTAAACCAGGCTCTTATCTCACTTTTATTTTTCTGTTAATTGTGTAGAAGCCAGTAAAGCATTAGCTCTGCAAATTTTCTTTGGCATCACACTGCATGTGCTTGAGTCCCTCTGTCAGATCTTGCTACCCCAGGCTTGAATTTTTCCCAGTTAAAGGCTGCTAGTGATGCACAGTATGTGACATGGATGAATTTCTGTCCTGAGTAGACTGAGGCATCTCAGTGGTCTTTCAGACAGAGGAAAACCTCAAAACAGAGAGAGAAATATGAGCTAGGATACTACCTCTGCTTTCTTATGGGAGAACACCCAGCACATTATATTCTGAGCTTGCATTTGGCATTGCAGAGTCTCTTAATGTAAAAGTGAAGAGCAAATAAAGAAGGACCCATCAGTATCAGAATAAATAATATGCTTGTATCTCAGTGGGAGGTTATCTGCTCCCTTCTTGCTTTTGCTGATATGAAATCCTGAAGTGCAATAAAACATTTTAGGAGTCTTGTGAAATACAAGGCCATAAGGCACTTAACTGCATCTTGTCTTTCTGACTTTAATGTACTCAATGCCAATTAAAGCAAAATTTAGCCCAATATTCATTTTGCCACTGGCTACATACCTCACAAGTTTTGAATGGATGTTTTTTACCCCTTTTCCTCCAACTCTCCCAGTATTTTGCCTTCTGGCCTGTACAGCTGCGCTGCTGGTATCCTTTCTATTTCTGGAAATGACCCATGCAATTAGGTCAGTTTGTTTTAGCCTTGCTCCTTGTTGCTGAAGTAGAATAGCACATTTCCCTTAACTGCATGAAAGCCAGGGTAGACAATCTTGATAAATATGATTAATGGGCTTCTCTGTTTTGCTCTGCAGCTGAAGGCTTCCTGGGATTCTGTGTCAGCTCCCCAAACTAACCTTTACATAGAAAGTACATCCCAGGTTCAATTATGTTGTTAAAGATATTTTTATTTCCAGATTTTGCTATTGGAAAGTCTTTGCAATTGAAATATGGTAATAAGAATCTGAAGAGGTAGTATTGGAAGTAAAAGCAGTTCGTAAATATGGGTGAGTTTGGATTTCTTCCATCTGTCCTGTTACCTAAAATTTGTTGGTTATGTTTCCTGAGGAAGTTAAACCTGGGGTTAGTGGGGTGTTGAATTCCTTGCCCTGTTCAGCAGGATAGGAACTATTATAGATGGTAGCAAGTGATGGCAGCTTTGAGTCAATTATAATTTGTCAGTAAATGGGGTATATTTGTAAGTTACTGTTATGCTGATCTCCAGTAATATGACTTAACTATGGCATTCATAGAATTTCACAGAAAATGCTTTCCTGTTGTCCTTTTTGTCAAAGGAAAAACAAATTATTATCATACTATATTGATGAAAAATGTTATCTAGAGACTCCAGTAGTTATGCAAGTGCTCATTCAGAAATGGAATGAAAGAATATGGGGAGGGGGAAAGTCCCCACATTGAATGTGAGTGATAATAAAATAAAATGTATGATTGGTATCAAGGAACATGGAGCTTGCACCTCTCTATTAATTAGCAAACACTCAAATTTGTGAGTCTACTCTGTCAGCTGTCCTTAAAATTGAGAAGGCAGACTTGTTCCCTGCATGTGGGAATTGCTGGCTGCAGCACAGCCTGAACCCATCCAGCTTTCCTGGTGACTGCACTGCCATTGTAATTGCAGGAGCACAGCAGCTTCTCAATAATTGAGTACAAGTCTTAATAGCAAATAATCCTCTTGAAGTTGTTCCCCCTCCACTGCAATCAGAGGAGAGCTTTGTTAAGGCATTAACTAACAAATTAGCTACTAAATACTGGTAATAACCTATTTCCCAAAGATTGCTTTTTAATTATAGCCTAAGCTGTGTGATTCCTGAAATCACTTCTTTGGCAAACCAGTGTTTGTGATCGTTTCCAACCACAGTAAGTAATTGGCAAAAGTAGCTTTTAAGTCTTTACTGGTATCTGAACACACTTTGCTTCTATATTGCTGCCTGCAGAAATACTTTATCAGTGTTGCTTTTTGCTGTTATTAGTGTTTTAATTTAAATGGATTAGGCCATGCTGTGAAATAGTTATTTTAGCTTTACTTCCATGAGCAATATATGGCTTCATTAGATTTTTAGATAGCATAGATATTTTTCCACTCAATTGTTACGAAAAACTTTTCTTATGAGGGAGAGGGAATGAACCACTTTATTTTTATATGTATTGGTTAATGCAAACTATTTATTTTGATAATCTGTGTCACAGCAACCAATTAGAGAACTAAATTATGTTTAGCTTCTGGCGAGAGGGGCTGTTTTTTTGTATATTCATTGCTTTTCCTCCCCAGATTTCAATAAAGGCTACACATCTTCCAATGTATCATTCTGCTTCCCTTCAAACCTGACTTTTTTATAAGGGAGCACAGCCATCAAAATTGGCAAGCATTAAGCTTGATAATTAGTTCAATATAGTGACCAGTTCTGTGAATTACGAGTTCAAAGCAACACATGGACATGGATGAAATCAGATTTTGGCATTTCTCACTTAGATTGTTTCAGGACACTGCTGGAGCTTCTTTGATCTGTAAAATAACAACTGCAGTTCAGTGCCTTACTTAAAATACATCAAACACATTCATGACTTTTGCTTTTACATGCAGATCTGACTTCTAGTTACAGTTTTGAATCAGACTAATAAAGCTACTCATGTTTTGAGCTTTCATAGAGAAAGCTACCAAAGATAGCTCTCTTCATTCTTCGTGTTTTAAGAGAAGCAGCAAACCCTTCTCTGATGTAATGTGCATCCCAGACTACACCAAGAGATGCTTTATGAAGTCAAAAGCGACCATCTCCTGTAGTGCAGATCCTCTACAACCTGTTAGCAATGAGTGTCTTCCTTTCTTTCAGCTGTACAAAACAAATCAACCAAGGGTTTATTTTCACTGTACTATGTGGCAATCTCCTTTCCCTGCTGTAGCTAGCACAGACCAGCCTTTTTCCTAGTTCTGAACTTTTTGGTGGTTTGAACTGTGCTGTACCAGCCAGTAGGCAGTGGCTGGAGATGACTAGACAGGCTCTATTTTTTTACTTCTTAAAGATATACACAGGTGCTGACCGAGTTCAGCAAATCATTGCCTTTCAATAATTGGTTAACTACACTACTTCTGGGCTTATCAGTTGGTTATAAAAGAGCTGTATGATTTCTTGGTAGTAAAGGAATGTGGGCAATTATGGCTTCTCAATGTTTTACCATCAGCTTTCCAGATGAGTAACTCCATTGCTTCTAATTTAACTTTAATTTGGCTTAGAAAAGTTCAGCATCCAGCAGTGGTGCAATGGGGTTTTTCTACTCCATAGTTAGTGTAATTACCTGAGTTCTACACAAACACTTGGAGTAGTTTTCATAGGGGATTTGGGGGCTACTGAAATAGACCCCAAACAATCCCTAATATACAACTTATATTCAGCAAAAATTCACTGCAACCCTCTAGCCCCCTAAAAAAATCATAAGCTTGAAACTTAGCTGAAAGACAGTCTTTTTGTCTAAGAAGCCTTGTCTCTTTTCTGGTTATAATCCCTTGATATCTCACACTTGGAACTTTTATTTCTGTGGGTGGCAGATGATAAAACCTGAGCAGGCATGTTAGACTTTGCCTGACAGGATCAGACCCATGTTCTGTCCAGTCTCTTGTCTCTCCTTGGGACCAGATGTGGAATCCTCAGGGATGTCAGAAGGTAGGAAAGGTGCCCTGCTGTGTTTCAGGCTCACAGCTGGCAGCTGTTACAAGACAAGCATTCAACCTCCCTTCAGTGAGTCCTTGTTCTTACCAGCACTCCTAACAAAAATGTCTGTAGAAATAGGTACTATAAATCCTAAACTTCCACATTAACCCTTTCAAATGAATGCAGTGGGTCAGAGTTTTCTTACACTGGTATTTTGAGAGGGAGACAGTTTATTATATGGGAAAACAAATTATCCTTTCTACTTGTTCTCCATCTATCTTTCCTTTCATGACTTTGCTCCAAAACACCCTTACTTATTTCTGTGTCCTGCCTTACAAAACATCATACACACATAAACTTTTACTCTTTGAGGGCCAAATCATGCTCCCATCAATGTTCTCCTGCTGCCCTCCCTCTCAGCAGAATTGTGGTCTGATGAGTTGGGTCACAACCCAAGACCATATGTCTCCCAGACTTATGTGGCCAGAGTGGCTGCATGATGGTTCCTCACCTTTGTTGCAAAATCTTTTGAACATTGAAGTTTGTTGTCAGACAAGTCATAACCAGAAGAACATCTGTACAAAGCTGAGGGCAGAGACAATGTTTCAGAAAGAAATTCTCACAGCAGCTTTGGAACAACTTCATCCCACACCTGTCGTTCTTGGCAGAGGTTTTCAGTTTCTGTGTCAGGGCTGTACACATCCAAAGAGCTCTGAGTTATGTCGATATAATGTGATATGAGAGGAATAGTTGACATCAAAATTCAGCTGGATCTGTCAGGGAGAAGAAAACAGCAGCAGAGGAAAGCCTGAGGAGTGGCACAGTGAGAACAGTGAGGTGCAGTGAAAGGAATTGATGCTCTTAGAGTTGTATAAGGTCTTGTGTTTAATTCTGTAACAACCTGACAATGGGAGGATGAATTTTCAGCTGATTTTGGTGCTTTCTTATCTCTGTTGATTTCTCTTTGGGAGCCATGTACTCCCTCATGGACATGTGAGGAATCTTGTCTTGTGCTCTGGCTGTAAGGCCCCTGTGTTTGGCAAAGGGAAAGGCAACAGGTAGCACAGGTGATTTTCCATGTGAGAAATATTTGTGGATGCTTTCATTGTGATGTTTTTTTCTTGCTAGCTCTAAAGGCTTTTGGTGCCTGTACTGACTTCTAAAAACACAGAGAGAATTCCACTGCAGGGACCGCCTGTCTTTGTGTTTTTAGTTCTTTCAGAAGTTTTGATAGGCTCCACATTTTCTAAGCTAAATGATTCAGTGAAATTTTACTCTTTAGCTTAAGTAATTTGTATCATTGAGGTGCTTTTGTTTTGCTCAGTTGGTTGTTCAAGCTGAAGCTTCTGGTTTGACCAGGTGGGAAAAGATGGGCTTACTGGGCTTTGAATTGGCTAAGAGGGTATGATAAGGAGCAAAAGGACAGTGAGGGCTACCCTGAGAAGGTAAAATGGGTGCCTTTCTAAAGGCTTGGCATTGAATCTCTTCAGAATTTGTTTTGTAAATTAATATCTAAAGCTTTTGGGATTTGGTAGAATTAGATTCTGAAGAAGGTTTTTCCTCTTTTGATTGTTTGTAGTATTTGTATCAGAACTCCATCTCACAAGATTACACTTTATGCATTTTTTAGTCAATTTTTTTCCCTGAATGTATTTATCTTTTTAGTGCTCTGATATATATGCACATTTTCTGAATGCTTATGCTCCATCCTAAAGTAATGAGTAGGACCTTAATTTTGGATTCACAGCTCAGTCATCGATGCCCTCTTAGTGTATTTTCGCTTTGGTTCTAAGTCTAGGTATGTGTTTACTTTGTTAATTTTGAATTTTAGAGAGCTGAGAGATCCTTATTCTGAATGTTAAATGGTACTAACTGTTATTTTCAGAACATGCAGTTTCTGAAAGAATGCAATTAGAAACTAAGCCCAGGAATTTCTGTGGCCGGTCAGGAACTCCTGGCCTCAGCTGTCATTGACTGGAAGAAGAATAAAGCTCATGGTGCCTCTGCAAATCACTGAAGCATTCCCTTCCCTGATGTTATGATACAGGTCATATGCTCTGTTGAGAGACAGTATGAATGTGCCTGGTGGATAAGTGTTCTCTGGATAAACTTGGATGTTGCTGTTTCTTCTCACCGTGCCTTTCATGATCCGCATCTCTGACTGATGTGAATACCTCAAATATGAGCTGCTTTGAAAAAACAGAAATGTGTATGCATCTAACAAACATGGAAAAATGTAAAGAAGTGAGCTGGACGCTATGGTGAAGTTTAAACACCAGCCAACAAAAGAGCCCTGATTTGTTTTCATTCCTGTACTTTTGAGAGCTGTTTTTTCACGGTCTTTGGTGCTTGATTCAGAATTTTAGGAGGATGTTTGAAGAAGGCAGTGTTGTTATAAGAGGCTGGTGATCTGCTATAGCTTCTGTGTGAGGGCAAACTCACCTTGCCTAGGTAATCCAGATGCTTCTGAGAGAAAATAAATATGGGAAAACAACAACAGTTTGAGTGAGGAAGACATAGTTAAAAATAAATCCTTTGGATTAGCATGCCATGGAGAGAGAATTCTGCCCAGGATCCTATTGGGCTGTGTCATGTTCAGAGGGGGGTAAAAGGCAATTTGCAAAAGATCTTTAGTTCTTTGTTTTGCTCTAATATCTGAGTCAATATGTTGCACAGATCCACGGGTCAGGTGAACATAAATTGTGCTGTTGGAATTTATCCGGCCAGTAACTTAACCTCTGACTCACCCCAGCAGTGGTACAGCATTACAAATGTAGTCTTCAAGGAAGGATGAACAAATTTCTTAAGCCACTGGGCACAAACAAAACCTTCAGAGTCAGTCAAGAATACCTCCTTGTTCCACTGCTCCGTCACCCTTCATGCCCTGGGATGTATTTATTGTGGCTAATGCTAGGAATATTCAATCTGTCCATTTGTGCTCAGAGAGAGACTCAAGGTGCCTTTCCTTGTTTTGTCCAGCTCATGTTTAGTTCTGTGTCCTTTAAAAAATTTCCAGACCACCAAGTGTGATGAATCTCTGCTAAGCATATGGTTATCTATGGTTTGACAAATCTCTTTTGTTAATATACTTCAGCAGAAGGGAACATAACCATGCTTTTGCATTCCCTTCTTTTTCTTGACAGTCCAGCACTTTAAGAATTAAATAATTCAGGCCACAGGAATCCTAGCCATTACTGGAGGACTTGAAAAGAATGTGTTCTCTCACCTGTGATTTTATTTGGCTTTCATGCTCTCTCAAAAACCACCAGATGCACAGAGTTCCCACTAACAGCGGGGAAGGAGCTTAGTACTTCCAGAAACAAATAAGGCTTGAGTATATGAGTCAGAAATGGATCTTGTGTGTTTAAGGGAACTATTCTTATTGCTAAATTTCCTTTCTCTGGATTTTCTCCCGATTTTTAATTTAAAAAGGGAGTAGGGCTGAGTAATAGTTGTAGGAAGAAGCCAACTCAAGGATCCAATACAAATTTTGTCCTTAGTAGGTAGCTGGAAGATCCTGTATGGGTTATGGGGCAAACACTGAAAATGGGATTGCTTGCTGAGGTTAATGTTTGATCTCTGCTTCCCCTTGGAAATGATGCTCTTGAAGTAAGATGGCCTAGAATGACTTAAAGTATTTATTTTCCCAAGGCCTGTGAATTGCCAACACAGAGAGTACTTTTACTGTAACAAAATACTGTGTATTTAAAAAAAATGCCTTCTTTTTGAGGATAAATGTGACCTTGATTAAATTATTTCTATTTTTAATCAACTTTAAGGTCTCTGGAACTTCTAAAGTTCTCAGCAGCTGTTCCTCAGATGTTTGCTGGCCTGTTGGCCTCACAGATTTCCCCATCTCCTCAGGAGGACTAAGGACTCTGAACATCCTAAACAGCCAGAGATAACATTTTGTGTCCAAGAAAGACTAAGTGGTGCCCTGAGCTCAGGAAAGGATTCTGTAAATTGTCTCCAGAGCTTCCCCATGGAGGCTGTGTGTTCGAGAACCCTGTTAAAGAGCACTTCAGCTTTTTTTTTTTCATTATGTTTCCTTTGAGAGCAGAAGAGAGGCCTAATCTCTTAGGCTCTTGCATTGCTATTTAATCCAGCACCACAAACCAGAAATCCTTGGGGTTTAAGCAGCTTCACCATTTATTTACACAGGTCTGCAGTGGCTTTTTGTTTTCTTTGTTGTTTCATCTGTGGTTTTCCCCCTGCAGTGTTTTGGACAGTTCTGTGTTCTGTAGGAAACTCTAAAAAGCTGTTTAGCTGCCTGCACTGCCTTGCTGTATGTTCACCTCATCCTGGTGCAGTATCCTGCTCTCAGGTCCATAGTACCTTTTTATAATCAAAGTAAGTTCTATAAACAGCACCAGCACATTTTCCTATGAACCTATAACCCACAGTGCCTCTGCTTCCCTGTTGTGCTGACTTGAGCTCTGCTTTCATTGCCCCAAAACTCCCTCCTTCAGCCCTGAGCTGTTGGTTGAGCAAATGATAACATATTCTCAGGTGCTTTCCCAGTTATCCATGTGCTGGTTGCTAATCCTCTGGTAGCCTGGCCAGCAACCACACCAACAGCTATTGGGTTCCTTCTGCAGGCTTTCCTGCAAAGTGAGGTTTCTAGATTGAGTGTCTCTGCTCAATCAAGCTGCTTACAGATGTGTTTGAGATATTTGCTTGATGTTCATAGAAGTTTTAGGTCTCTGTCCCTTCCTCTGTCTCATTTGCCTAAAATCAGATGAGGCGTTCAAATGCTAAGGAGGGGGGAAAAAATAGAGTGATTTGGTGCACCACTTCAATAGCAAAGCAGTGTAAAAATGCAGCTCTATATAGTCAGAGATAAGATGACAGTAAATATCCTGCTGAATGCCTCATGTTCCATTACTTACTGGTATAACAGTGAAATAATTTTTGGAGCAGGATTATAAGCATATGGTGGAGATGGAAACCTTAGTACCAATTAAGTATTATCATTCAAGTGTTTAACTAAAATTTTACCATCCACACATGGTGTAGTTGGAGCTGCTGGAAGGCAAAACCCAACAATTCCAGTGTAATTTGGATCAGGAACGTGTTATCATATCAGAAACTGGCAAAGGCACTGAGTTTTACTCTACTAACCAAATATTGTCATTTATCGTTTGTCAGGTACCTATTGAAAATACATGGGCTACAGTCCAAATACCTGTGGAGATTAACGAGTTGAAGTTTAGTTCAGGGCACTCCTGAAGCCACTCAGGTATTAAAAATGAGGAATACGTGTTGGTACAAAATGTCCTCAGACTTACCAGCACAGGTGTCCTTACAGGAGTTCCTGTGGATGGTCTGTGAGTAACCAGACCATGATGCAGGTCTGAGGCACCACTGTCCTCTTCCTGGTAGATATGAGACTGTTTAATTGAAGATTTAGTTATGGAATTTTCTTTGTATGAGCAGAATTCCATAGTTTATTATAGTGAAATGCCTGAAATAGCAAAAAATAAAAATCAGCCTGTAAGGGAGGATCAGGGAGTTTAAAGCCAAGGTATTAGAATTGCATGGTGTTGTGTGGGCATTGGGTTGTAGTGGTCTTTACCCACCATGAATCAAACTTGCAACTGCTGTATGTCTGCAGAGGTGGAGTTTTTTCGTTGTTGGTTTATTTATCATTAATTATATCCATGCCAGATAACTGTGACAGGCACCTGAATGGACTTAGAAATCTTTTTCTTTACAGGTATCTGGTACTTTGCTGCTTTTAAGCTTTATCATAGTCAGGTCTTATGTAAATCTGCCAATGTTATTTCCATCGCTGGTGTTCTTATTTCTGACTGCAAGCTCTGCTGTTTAATTCTGTCAGAGGTGTTTCTGTAATTAAATTTATGGTGCAGGTTAATAACAGTTCAGAGAGCATAAAGATCCCAATGTGTTTTAGTTCTATTTGAAAATGGATACTCAGGCTACAGTTTGCATCAGAGACAGTAAAATTGGATAGTGTTTTGTGACCTGAAAGCTTTTCTGCTCAATAACACCTTAACATTCCATTTTATTGGGATGGAAAAGATTTTTGCACAAGCATGTTTTGAAGTATTGTAATACATTAAGAAAAATCACAATGAAACAGAACTGTTGACATTTCTGTGCATTAGGAGCTGTTCTGCTCTCCAAGCTCCTGTTAGCTTAAGTGTGAACTGCTTGAATGAGATGTTTGCAGGGTCAGGCTGCTTCCAGGCATTGAGATGGAAGATATCCTGGTTTCTTGATGCAGCATGTTGTATTAACAGGAAGTTGCTAGTACCTTGTCTCAGTCCTTCTTGGATTTTTTCATGGGAATATTCAGGAGATAAGTTTGTTGCTTAACAAAGGACTGATCAAACAGTCCTTTGGCAGTAAAGAAATTACAACATTAGACAATCCTATTGCCCAAAAGTGTTTTTCAGGTTTCAGAAACTGAAGTATCATGAATATGGACACAGTGCAGATGCCCAGGTGCCACAGCTTGAACAAACTTTCTGATTAAGGATGCAGGTGTACCTTTGAAAGGATGCAG
The DNA here is from genome assembly GCA_013399895.1 of Serilophus lunatus. Taxonomy (NCBI): domain Eukaryota; kingdom Metazoa; phylum Chordata; class Aves; order Passeriformes; family Eurylaimidae; genus Serilophus; species Serilophus lunatus. The sequence continues at coordinate 1,026,379 of VXBA01005506.1, read as the reverse complement.
TGTTGAGTGTTGCTCTCTTTAGCATGAGCTTTACCCCAATATATCCTTTAATGTCTGTGCTTAGACTAACAGAAAAGCTTTGATTACCAGTGCCTATAAAGAGCAGATGGTATCTTCTGAATGTGTTTTAATATGAGAAGGTATTGAGTATAGATTAAGGGCATGCCTATTTTAAACCAACTGTGTCTGTAAACTCCATTTCAGCTTTACCTGTGCTTTGAAGAACTTTAGATATTTAATATGTCTACAGACATCCCATAAATTCTTATTCACCCCACCTGCCTCCATGTGCTAAGTTTCTGCTGTTACAAGTAGAGCTTTGATGAATATTTAGATTGCACTATAAAGTTCCTTCCTTCAAAGATATGGATTTTCCTCATGGAAAAAGCTTTGTTTCTGTTCAGAAACATAAGGACAAAAGGACTGCCTTATGCACACAGCTCACTGTTTTTGCAAGTGGAGTGGGAATGAGTAGTTATTCTAGAGCTGTACAGAGCAGAAAATAGAGGTTCCTATTACTCCAAAAGCTTGGTCAACAAATGTAGCGTATGCTTGAGGATTTTTTTTGTACTAAAGCCATCTCCTTCTTTAGTTCTGAATTGATTGCAATAATCATCTTCTTGATGGATATTGTTCTGTGTTTGTAACATGCTTGTTAATCTTTCGACCTTCCCTCTGCCTTTCCAACCATCCACCAGAAGTATCAGAAATCTCAGTCATAGAAACCTGGCTGGACTTTCTTTGTTTTCTCTCTTCAGGAATCAGCTGTGTAGTATGAGATGGAGTTTTACATATGCAGCTGTCTGAAATTACAGTGCCTTTTTCTGAAAGGGGATGTTTACTGCCTCGTTAATACCAGCTAGAAGTTCTGCTTTATAGCAGTGCATCAACAGGAGCAAGGTGGAAGCACTATTAAAATGCTGAGGTTTGAGGTTTTCATCAGTGCTTTTGACTGTCATTACTGTCCTTGTAAAGCTACAGGTAAGCCAGTGTTCTTGGAAGAAATATGTGTCTCTTGTCTGGCCTGAAGTTTTATAGAGCTCTGGGTTTATCAGTTGTCATCTTTTTCTTTCATCAGAAATTACCTTTTTGTAGAGCTCTCCAGTAGACAGCTGTTCTATTGGAGTTGATTTTAGAAGGTTTCCCCTAGAACTTCCTGGAAGAGTTCATAATTGAATGGCTTCATTTTGCCTTGAAGCATTTGGGTTCAATGCAAAATCTCTGGCGTGTGTGTTGATACCTCCCTGTATGAGGAAAGTTGAGATCTTGTAGCTACTAAAGTTATTTGTGTTACATTGTCAAGATCTGACCTTTTACCATCCTGATAGAAAGCTCAACAAGAAACCTGGAACACACTGCTTTAGGCTTCAAAGCCAAATTGGAGATCTGCAGACATAATATGAATGTTCTTTGTGTTTCTGGGGAATAAGTTCCACAGGTGAGATCTATTCTTATAGAAAATACTTGTCCAAAAGTTTTTGTCCCTTCAGAGAATTTATGCTTTTGAATGCAACAGTAATTGTTAATGGGAAGAGGTGTTCTCAAGCAGACTTCATTTGTGTTATTCTTGCACATCTGAGCTGGCACATTATGTTTGAGTCCTTCAGCCACTGCTGTAATATGAATAATCCATAGAAACCTGATCAAAAGCAAAGCCTTACTGTTTTACTGACTGTCATCTCAGCAAAAGGTCATCTTTGAGCTGATGACCTTCTATGCCAGTGGACAGGATGAAGGGCTACCATTTTTTCCAGATGTCAGATCCAGAAAGATTGAGTGCTTTGCCTGAGGTTATGCTCTGAACTTCCTATGCAGTTGGGGAATTCTCCTCATTGCCATAGCAGTTTCAGAAGTGAAAGACTATCCTGCTGCCTCACTTAAGGGTTTTTGTTGTGAACTAACAGTTGAGCACACATGTGGCATTTTGCAAGGCTCTGAGGGCTGCAACTGTCACACTGTCTGACTCTGCTAATGACCTGCTCTGAAAATCAGTGCACATAGATGGGGACTTCTGTTCACTTTTGTGCCCTAGAATAACATAGTCCTGTGGCTCAAGCTCCTGCACCACAGTGTGCCTCAGACTACACAGGCCTGCACAGACTCTTAGGGCTGTACTTGTTTCCCACAATTTTCTGCGTGTTTGTCTCCAAACGAACCATGAAATGAGTCAGTGCCCGCATGTGGTTTTAATAACAAGCTTATGTGGGCAAATGAGAAAATGCAGAATGTTTGACTGGAAGTTTCCAGCACACACTGTGGGTTAAAATCGAAGTAGGTTTGTAGTGCAGTGTTTGGCAGAGTTGGTTCATTAATTTTGGGTAATACCACATTTTAGAAGATACTTTTCTCTCTGACTTTGTAAGAATTGTTGAGTAGTGGAAGACTGTACTTAATCGAGGGCAGATTTGGAGCAATAGGTCCAGCTTGATCTTCACTGTGCTCTGGTTGTTTTTCTGGAAGCTTGTGTGATGTTGTTGGGTTTTCGGCTGTTTTGTTTTGCTGCTGTTGTTGATGGTTGTTGGTGAGTTTTGGCTTTTTGAAAGAGAAACAGAAAGTGCAGTAAATAACTTTCTGATTGTGCTTAGCTGAGTTATGTCAAGGCCTTGTATTTCCTCTTCCTGAAAACTAGAACTGCTGTAGGTCTGTTCTGGCTCCAGGTCGTCTTTTCAGAGTCCAGAGCAATCCTTCCCTTTGCCACGTTACTCTCAGCTTTGCAAAATGCTCCCGAAAGGACTTTTTGTCTTTCACTGTTACTTTGTTTGAGAGCAGTGAGTTCTCAGGTATTTGAAATCTGCTTTCCTCCCATCTCAGATACAGTCATTTTTGATGTTCCCTCTTCCATGCCTACTGAGGGGAGATTTTGACATCCCAATATCATGAAATCAGAAGAAATTTATTGCTGCCACTTGAGAGAATTTTTTGGTTTAGACTTAACTAGCTTTTTCTAACAATCTAACTTAAGCTTGCTGGTGAAATACACAGTGAGAATTGCCTTTGGCAGTCTTTGATGCCCTTCAGGGGAATGGGAGGAAGAGCACTGGAAAAGCCACAGGAAGGTAAAATGGTAAATAAAGACAAATACTTAAAAATGTGCTGCAAAGGAGAAAAGAAAAATCTGTTCCTGTGCCTGTGATAAAGAAGAAGTAATGACTTAAATTGCTCTGGGGAACTATCCGACAAAGCAACACCTGAGCTGATCTGTGCAGGCCATCCATCAGGAGAGGCTGCTAAAATAAGTTAGTAAGTAATAAGTTTTGGGAACAGGCCCTCCCTTGGTCAATGGGCTTTGGATCTCATTTTCTCCATAAGACTGTAATTCCTGTGTAGGGCGAGTGTAGTTGTAAGAGAAGGCACACAAGAAATGCGAGGGAGCAGAGCAATTCCTGTCACAGGAATTGTTCTAGATGGGTGTTGTGTAGAACAAGAGACTTGAGAAAAACAGATGGATAAAGCCTGTAAAATCTGTTAAACTCTGTATTTCTTCACTTGTGTTATTGACAGAGTTGTTTTCCTATGGAGATTTTTTCAGTCTATAAATGATATATCAAGGTCACTGTGAGTGTGGAGGTGCCTGAACTTGGTATGTATATAGGCTGTGCTGGGCCGTGTTGCCTTCTCACTTCTCATCTTTGGGCACCAGACTTGCTTGCAAAGAGGAGTTCCATGAGCACAGATCTGCTGGAAGCTCTGCTCAGTGCAGAGATCTGAAATGACAGCAAGGAAACTGCAGTAAAATTTGCTGTTAATCCTGCCACCTCTATGTAACTGACTCACGTCACTTAAAAATCTGTCTTTTGCCCAGAAATTTAAAACCAGCTGCATGTGATCCTGACATATGAACTGGAGAAGGCCAGGGATGGGTGTTTTGGGCTACAAGAGGTTGCAAGAGTGCATTGAAGCTGAGAGAAGAACAGTTCCCCACAGCTGTTCTTGCTTTCTGCCTCACTGTGGAAGTGGACCCAACCCCAAGGTGGTTTATGGGACTTCTCACAAAGCAAGGGCTGGAGCATTGAGGCAAATATTTGCATCTTCCAGAGGGGAAATGCCCTTCTGAGGCACAAACATCCCAAGGTGATGGAGATAACACCTGTATGCAGTTATTTTATCTCTGAGCTCATCAGGCTTTAGGAGCACAGCCATATCTTAAAGGAGCTGTCACAGCAATCCTTGTTTGCCTCCAAGGTGTCTTCTGAAGTGCTGCTGGAGGTAATTAATCACCTAATAAAACACACTCTTTGACAGCAGGTGGAATTTGGAAATTAATTTGCACCCCTTAAATGAGGCTTCTAAAACTATAATTATCAGAAAAGAAAGAAAGGAGCTGTGTCAGGTGTGTAAATGATTTATTTATCAAGAATAAGCTGTCACCAAAGTGGCACTTGGCTTGCAGCATCTGTGCTGCATTTCTTTAAGGTGAATGAAGCAATGACTTTTACCTTCTTTCCTGTATTTGCAGGTCCTGAGGCAAATCTTCTATTGTTTCTGAAGTGCTTGATACACAAGTGACCTGCAACAAAATTATAACTGCCTTTTCCTCATTCTCTTTCTCTAGGGTGTGATCACTTCTTGCTGCCCAGTCAATCCCTGCTTGATGCTTTATTCCCCCAAGAGCCTCTGGCCTCCCCAGAGGATCCCCCAGACTTGTGCAGCCCAGCTGGCCATTGGGATTTCTCATTGTCTCTCCAAATGAACTAGATGTTGGTAGCATCAGGAAATAGAAAGGGGAGGAAGTTTTAATTAGTTGGCTGGACTGCATATGGAATAAGTTACCTGGAATAAGAGGAAATCCAAGATATTTGATTCTTTCTCTCCCCTTTTTTTAATGATACAGGTTTAAAAATGCCCAAGAGATCTAATCCTGAAGGTTGTGAGAGGGCAACTTTTTTTCCTTTATATCCAGATAAATGTGAAAATAGTAACATTTAAAAAAAAAAAAGTGCAATCATATTTACCTTCAAAAATATCCTTTTAATATGTGTTACCAGAGCATCTGAAGACTTAAACTTTAGCTGCAGGGGCAAAGGGGTGGGGTTCACTGCAGCCCTCCCTGCAAAATTGCCACTCACTGTTCTAGTTACTACAGCTGAAATGTATTTGTTGCTGACAATGTAGTTTGCTGGTTTCAAAGTGCATGTGAACTGCTGAAATAATATGTGCAGTCTGTGAACATGGAAGAAAATTGTCTCATTATTACATATTAATCTTTCATTATTGGTGCATTTGTTCCTGAGAAAGCCCAAGAGGATTTCTATTCATTTGTGTCAGACTGACTTCTCTGATGCACAGCCTGGGAAGGGCTATGCCTGATTATTTCCCTCATACTTCTTTGCTTGAAGTTAAACTGACTTGAAAAAGGGATGAGGGTGCTCAGCACCACTGACTTAATTTGAAAGTCCTGCACACAGTGAGATTTCTTGAGTTAATCTCCTTGAGAAAAAATGGAGTAAGAATGAAATCAGTTATAATGCCCTCTTGATTTACATTTTAGTAATGTACAGCAGAGTGACTTTGGCTGCAAAGATCACAAACACAAAATAGGGTGCCATTCAAAAAAACCCCCATATGATGTCATCAAATTGGCAGTGCCATATTTTAGTTGTGAGAATTGACAGATTGCAAACAGCTCATGTGAGAAAAAAATACTTATGATGCTGACACTTCACTTAGGAGTGTAGGTTGGAAGAATGCTATGCAAAATCCTTTTCATATAAATAACACTTTAAAGAAAAAATTTTACAGTGAAGTCTTTTTACTGTATTGCAGAATTTCTTTGTAAGTGTAGTGAAAATATTCTTCATGCAAACCGAGTGGCAAAAATTAAATGCTCAGGAATGCAGCTGAAGGGGCAGTCCAACTACCCTGAGCATGTCCTGTTTTGCTTGAAATATGGTTACCCTTTCCAGGCACTCAATTCATCTTGAGGCCAATTTTAACAGTGCACAGTGCAGAAGTGGCTGTTATGACATGCCCTGAACCAGCTCCAGTTCAGCTTGTGTAAATTCTACATGTGGGGTGCTTTTGGAGCTGACAGGTGGAATTTTATTATGATTTGATTTAACTATTCCACCACAGTAAAGGCTTTTGGCATTTATCTTACTAATTTGCTGCGTGATGCAAAGCACAGGCATAAGTTTTTAATTTTTTTAATTGTGTTTTGTTGTTTTTTTCTATCAGCATCTCTCATAGAAACTCTTGCCCAGGGTAGGATCTTTCCAGTGTTCAGCTGTGCTTTCATTCTGTCTCAGATTCTCTAAGTCTACTGGAAGTTTCCATTGTAACAGGTTGATTTCACCATGTCCATCAGCATTTCAGAACGAATTTGGAAACTGTCTTTCCACCCCAGAATAATCCCAGGCCTATGACACTGATAATGGAAATTTCTACCAGTGGCAGGGGGATTGGAACGAGATGATCTTTAAGGTCACTTCCAACCCAAATCAGTCTTTGATTCTATGACTTCCAATCAAACTCAGGTCACTCTTTGGCATCAGGTTCATTGAGCTTTCAAAATTGTATGTGAGAACACAGAATCAGAATGCTGTTCTGCAGGTTTCTTAACTCGTTTCATGATCCCATATCCCCCTATCAGCATTTGGTGGTACTATTTAAAGAAAGGTGTTAATGGAATTATATCATTTGATTGAAAGCCACAGCTGATTTTTGCTTTTGTCTGAATTCTGCAGATTTTGGTTGTTTTATCTGAAGTGGTATTAGCACTTGCACTGAGATAAAAATTGCATTTCAAGTGAAGAAAGTGTTCTGGCACAAATCAGAAATACCCAGGGAAGATAAATGAAAATGTAATTAAAATGCCTCGAGGTTGAAACATTATGGGAATTGTAATACATGGCTTGGTAATCTCATTAGAAAAAAACCCTGTTTTAAGTCATCTGGTTATATTGTATGCTGTTAACACCAGTCTGTTCCTTTTCAGCCCAAAAGGTTAGGAACATTATTCTGTAAAAGGCACTTGCTTTGAGATCAGCTCATTCTTTGTATTAGGCAGTAACATTCCTTTCTTTTATCTTTGGCCCTTAGCTTGCTTGAGTTTTACTTTATTACATTGTCTGTTGGACTGTATGAGTCCAAGTTCCAATGCAACCTCTGGGACACCATGTCTTCAATCAGGATGAGTATTTTTTTTTGCAGATGCTGCCTCATGGTTTTGTTGAGCTGATTTGAACAGATACATCCCAGTCAGGGTCAGGGTGAAAGGATTATTATCCATGCATTATGTGGTCGGTGAGTAGCACCCAGAATAAGGCATCCAAATGTTGCAGGAACAGAAACACTTCTGGAGACCTACCTAAGAGCAGGTTCTCAAGCAGTTACTAATTTAGTGTCCAGTGAAAAGGTAAAATTTCAGGACATTCCTTATGGTTAGGGAACGCCTGGCTATTTCCCCAGCCAACATTTTTGTGTTTGGTTTTCTTTCCTCTCAAGTAATGCCTTTTAGCGTGAAAATTTTGTTTCTGACTGTTTCCCAGCTGGAAAACAACTGGGAAGACTATGGTCCAAATCATGTGTATGTAAATCCCATTGACTGCTGTGTATCACAGACAGAATCCTGTACCTGGCAGCACAACTTGAGCCATTACACTGTGAGTTTTATGGATGTACCTGTGTCAGCAGGGAATTGGCTTTGATAGGCCTTTGACATGGCTGCAAAACCAATGAGGAAAAGAAATCATCTCAGTGGAACCTTCTGGAAGCAAAATGGCCTTTAAATGAATTAAAGCTGTGAGAGCAGCGTTTCCCATCCCGTTCCCTCTGGAGGCCATGCTGCAGTGGGCGTGGAATTTGGCTTTCTCCTTTTGGTGTCAATGTTTTCCACAGAAGTAGGTTTCTTAAAGGGACCATCAGTGCAACAGATGCTGTGCTCAGACCTGCTGCGTGAGAGAGGAGCAATGTGTGAGTGCTGGAAATAGTGGGATCCCATCCCATCGTGGGGCCCTGGCAGTTACACTCACTGCTTGGATTTTTCTTTTGCTGGTGGTGATTCTGAAGCCTCCTGGTGGAGCTGTAGTTGCATTGTTACGTTGGCTCCTCCTCCATTGGGTGTTTGAGATCGCTTTGAGTTCTCCATTGTATATCTAAAATAACCCACAGAAAAGATTAGACTGTATTAGTTGGCTTTTCTCTTCGTTCACTATTTTGATTGCAGCCCCAAATTAGCAGAACACTTTGTTTAGGCATCAGTTCAACAAAACACTTCGGCCCAGCTTCAGTTCTGGAAGAGCTTTTAGATTAATGGGAAGTTAGGAGTGTAAAGAAGAGTATGGAGTTTAAGAACTTTTTTGTGTTTGGTCTGTAATGTTTTTAAAGCATAGTCTTGTTCCTATTCAGCAATAGTGAAAGCTGTTGTCATGGTTTAACCCCAACTGGCAACTCATCCCCACACAGCCGCTGTCTCACTCCCTGCCCTGGTGGGATGAGGGAGAGAATTGGAAGAGTGAAAGTGAGAAAACTTGTGAGGAATTCTTTCACCCTTTTCCGTGGGCAGGCGGTTCAGCCATCTCCAGGACAGCAGGGTTCCAGCCCGTGTAACAGTGGCTTGGGAAGACAACCACCATCACTCCAAATGTCCCCCTACCTTTTTCTTCCCCAGCTTTATGTGCTGAGCATGATGCAGTATGGTCTGGAATGTCCCCTGGGTCAGCTGGGGTCAGCTGTCCCTGCTGTGTGACCCCCAACTCCTTGTGCACTTCCAGCCCACTCACTGGCTGGGTGGGGTGAGGAGCAGGAAGGGCTTTGGCTCTGTGTGAGCACTGCCCAGCAATAACTAAAACATCCCTGAGTTATCAACACAGTTTCCAGCACAAATCCAAAACACAGTCCTGTACTAGCTGCTGTGAAGAGAATTAACTCTAGCACAGCTAAGCATGTGCTTAAAGTGCTTTGCCAAGCATGGAGGGGATGATTTATACGGGTGAAGTGGAAACTTTGTAGTGTCTACTTGCTGATCACACTTATAAGCAGGATTTCATAGAACAAGAAGAGAGTTCATAGCACAAGCTATAGCTGGGCTGTGTGAACAATTGGGCAAGATGAGCAAATGAAGAAAATAAGGGTTTATTTGTGTCTGGGATGTTCCAGTTGTTTAGTTCTCTTGTCTACCAAAGCAGCCATGTTCCTCTTGAACTTTATTCACATGCTCTTACAGTCTGGCACACTTTCCTTATGTCTGGGCTGGGTAACTGAGTGTAAGAAATTGTTTTGTTTCAGCTTTACAGTTTAACGTAGCGGCTATGAGAGATTCTCAAGGCAGACAGAAATAAGGTGGCAGTATAAAGACATGCAAAGGAATTCAAAGCCTTATGATGAAAACATCTTCTCCATAAATGAATTAAAAGGAATCATTCAGAGTCATGGCTTTTAAATTTTCACAGTTCTCACAGCAGTTGTGCAAGGAGGGTGAGGCTCCTTTGAGGAAGCTGCAAGAGATTCTTGAAAGCAAACCCTCCCTGCTCTCTGCACGCTGGATTTGCACATGCAGCTAGCCTCACTAAAGTTTTTTCCCAGCTTGCTGACAGGCAGGAAGTTGGGGGATGTAGGCAGTGAGACAGCTTTCCCAGGGGCTTGATTGCCCTGGACGAGTCTGCAAGTCCACACCTGGGAGGGCAGCAAGTCCCAGGTGGCCCTGCAGTGTCCAACCCGACATCGTACAGCTGCTACCTTTGGGTGGGGGTGGAAGAAATGCTCCATTAGGAGCAGAGTAACTCTCCAGCTGCATAGGCAGGGAGGTCTGCTGGGTCCAGGGGGCTTCCTGTTTAAATAGTTACAGAGTCTGCAGAATTGGTTAAACTGTCAGAAAAGAATTATAGAGGGTAAAAAAAGTAATAAAGGGAACCATCTTTCCTGTATCTGTATGTGCATTGTCTAACTGCTTGTTTGGGTTCGACCAAATGTGTGCTGCAATTTTTCAGTTCACTCTAATGAGTTTTAGGTTAGGTCTTTTGTAATGTAGAATCAGATTACAGTTTGTGGAACTATAGCTGCAGTTCAGGAAAGTTTTAATACATAAAAGCTAGAAGAGATCACTGTCATAAGCTAGTAGGTCATTTCACTTCTGTAACACCATTTCTTGTGATTAGGCAAATGCAATGCAATTGTTATTAAAAAATTAAAAAGGTAGAGAAAATAGTCCAGTCTCATTTCAGGCATACAGGATAGTCAGACTATTCAGTACAGGACATAAGGATGTATTTAACTGCTTCCCTGTAAAGAGATGGTAAATTACATGTATGTTTTAGTGCTTTGCAGATCCACTCCCATTTAACGAACACCACTGAGATCACAGATGGCAAACTCTTTTGAGGAGCCTGTGAAGACCAGTTCTTTAACTCCACCTGTACTAACTTGCCATTTAGGCTGCAGTGTGACTGATTGCCCATCCTGGCCTGCTGGACCTTCCCCTGTGTGTCCCCTGAGCACTGTTCTTTTGGCTCCCATTGAGAGGAGCACCCTGCAGGACAAGGCTATTTCTTCTTTTACCTGTGATGTGCAGTGCAGATGTGGTTCTTCCTAAACAACTGAAAACAGCAGCCACAGAAAGAAGCTTAACAAAGCCCCATTTTGTGAGATACTCACAAAATTCTGAACGTGTATCCATGTGTAAGATGCATAAAATACCTTTTCCTGAACAGTATTTCTTAAATTTGACACTGGTCTGCATTCTTTCTCTCTGCCACATGATGGAGATAATGATGTAAGATATATAAACAGTGCTGCACAGGACTCACACTTCAGGGAAAGGAGTTTCGAGTTGGTTTATAGTAGTTGTTCCATTAATGCTGGTTTTGTACTAGTGTTGATGGAGTAGTTTTCTCTAATAGTGTCTGTGGTGTCTTTTGTTTAAAGCAGTGTTTGCTTTCTTGTTCTTTTTGCCTTTGTTTGGGTTTGTAGGGTTTTTTCCCCCTACAAAAGTAGATCAGCAGGAATACCCTTACCAAATAACCAGATAGTAATGCAGCAAAACACCAGAGACTCTATTTGGTAAAACATTTTTAAAAACTTGTTTAGCTTACATTCACTCTATTGGGACTTTAAGTTGTACCTAAATGTTCGCGTTTGGGGCTCAGATACAAGTAAGGCTGTTGTGTATGTTCTGTAAAAACAGGGAATTTGCAGAAGTTCCTGTTTAACAAGTTAAAAAGAACACATCTTGGATGCTGCTGTCACCATGAGTTGAGTCTGTGCATCCTGGGAAAGACATGGTAGAATCCAGATGAGTTGATCCTTGTGTTGTACATTGGAACCCTTGGGTCTGCCCTCTCATCTTTTCTCCATCTTGAGCATCAGTCCTGATCCAGAAGCTGCTGAAGCCACATGTGCAAAGTTCCCAGCGATTTCTATGACCTTTGGATCAGGCCCATGTGTAAAGTCAGAGATAGATTTTTCTCTTAGAAATTTTTTTTGTGATACTCAGAAAACTCCTGGCAAGAGATGTATTTAATTTTTATAGTGAGAGTTGCTGTGTTGTACTTGTAGTCATAATGTAGTAAAAACACATTTGCAACAAAGCTAGTATAGATGGAGAAACATATTTCTTCCCAGTTTGTTAATTGTATTTTCGTGCCAGTTACTCTGAGGACAAGAGTTCTTTTGCTGATGTCAATGCAATTACAGCTGCGCTGTTGTCAAGTTGCTTAGATTGAATATTTGCTGGATGAAGCAATACTCTCACTCCTCTCCATAGATCCACCTGCCTTGTGAATCAAACATGCTGTCCTTGATTTGAATCTTGGATTCGGTTCTGGGCCCCTCACTACAAGACATTGAGGTGCTGGGATGTGTCCAGAGAAGGGCAACAAGGCCTGTGAAGGATCTGGAGCACAATTGTGATGTGGAGCAGCTGAAGGAGCTGGAGTTGTTCAGCCTGGAGAGGAGGAGGCTCAGGGTAGACCCTGTGCAACCACTTGAAAGGAGAATGTAGCCAGGCAGAGATCAGTCCCTTCTCCCAGGTAACAAGTGAGAGAAAGAGAAGGAACAAGAGAAATTTAAATTGGATATTAAGAAAAATTCCTTCACTGAAACGTTGGTCAGACACTGGCACAGGCTGCCCAGGACAGTAGTGGAGTCACCATGCCTGGGGGTGTTTCCAAGTGCCACATCTGTGTCTCTTTTAGATATGGTAGTGCTGGACAGTTGGACTCAATATTGGAGGACCTTTCCTAAATGGTTCTCTGATTTTGTGATTCTATGCTGCTTGTTGAATTCCTTGTGCTTAGTTCTTTTATGTTCTGCAAAATTCTCATTTGAGGAACTGTTCAACTCTGTGATACTGCAAATCTGTCAGTCCAGTGTCTGCCTGTGAATTACTTTATTTTTTCTCTTTCTCTGATTAAAGTTTGTATTTAGAGGCTCTTCTTTGATAGGTACTCTTCATAAGGCATTTTTGTAATTATACTTACATTTAAAATGTTGCATGTATGTAAAATGTCCATTAAAATGCTCTCAAAGTCAGAGCACTGTCGCGCTGGCCAGACAGCAGCACATAACCATGTGCGCCCACGGGCTGGTGTAATAACTTCTCCAAATGTTAGAGCTATTCCTCAGAAGACTTCTTCCAGAAATGCTGCTCTCCATGCTCTTGGGTTCTGCTCTTATGTTTTTTTCATGAGAACAAAGATTAGTCCTTCATGGTCCTAAACTCAATGCATGTGCATGACTTAAAGGCATTACCTACCAATAAATAGGAGATTAGCTGCGGCTTGTGTATTTCCTGATCAGTTCAGGTTTTTTCAGATGGTTCGTTGTTATCCCGTTTCCTTTAACGATGGGACACTTTAATGAGTTTGCCATCTGACATACATCTGCTTCCTGTTAAACAATACCTTCATTCTTCTAGAGCTGCTAAACTCATCTTTTATCCTACAAGATTTTTATCTGCGCCTTGCAAACAGCGTGTACAAATCAGTGTCAGCATATTCGTTTACTTGCTGTGGATTTTTTTAATATGTTGTTGAGCATGAATAGCAAAACAGGCATGTCCTTTAGTGCTTATTTGTTGGAAAATGGGAGAACAAGGATATTATTTGTGTAATTAGGGGCTAGTCAACCCAGCTCATGTTTAAAATCCAATAAAACCAATTTTTGTGGCTGGCATTATACAATCTCTAATAGTTATTCTGTTCTCCCAGAAAAGTAAGGGGCTGGTTCAGAAAGGGGGTGGGGGGTGGAATTTGAGGCTGTTAATGTTGTTTCTTTGAGGAAAGAGCCTTCAATAGCTCAATGATGGTCTGTCTCACGCGTGTGCGAAGTTAGGGCTCTGTGATCATCAGGCTCTTTTAAATCAATCCAGCCTGCATTGAGTTTGTGCATCTGCCTCAGTGCCTCTCTTTTTGCCGTGTTTTGGGAACACACAGTCATGCCGGATCTCTGACTGTGTCATTCCCCTTCACTAGTCAACATTGCCCCTCCAGAAGGACTTTTTTTTTTAACTTTTTTAATCACAAACCCTCTTTCTAGCAGAGGGTAAACTGGATAGATTTTTCCTTGTATTTATCTGTCCCTTATAGTTCCTTTTCTAACGAGTGTGTGGTGCTGTTTAAAAGGAAGTCCTGTTGTAAGTGAAGTTCTGCCACACTGATCCAAAGCACATCTGTGAGAATGGCTTGTAACCAAATTAAGCAACCCTGTGGGGCACATAATGTTTTGTCTCAGAAAGGAATTTAGTCCCAAACATTCACATATGCCAGGTGACAAGTGGAAGTACTTTGGGGTTATTGCTGGGGAAACAGAGGAAGCAAGGTGCAAATATTTATTTAAAGCTTAGTGGTTGCCTGAACCAGTATAATGAGCATAATTCAGGAATTTTGTATTTCTTCCCATTTACAGCTTACACTTGTCTCCCTGCTCACATGGGGTTAATGTTATTTGCTTGAAAACAGGGGAATTGCAGGTTACCTCAGATGGCTGCTGGTGCATGATCTGAAATCTTTGTTTTAATTATGCTCTTGGCATTGTTGGGATGGTGTTTCTACCACCCTAAATGTGTTCCTTTGCCTCTGGCAGTGCTGCAGAGCCACATGTTAAACACTGAAGAGCTGTGAAAAGTTGTTTGTTGCAAATACAGCTTGGTAGTTTTCCCTGTGATGGCACAACCAGGGGTTTCGCCTCTCCTTGGCTTCCTGCAGTCTTATAGGAAGGTGCTGTGTGTGAACTTGGTCTTTCACTGTTCTCCTTAAGGAATGAAGCCAAGAGATCTTCCCTGGTCATTGCTATGCCAGTGTTGACATATTTGCCTGAAAAGTTTTATTTCCAATTGCATCAGTATTTATTAACAAAGCTCTCCATCACTGTTTAACATATGAACTCCTCTGTTCTTTCACCGTGGTCCCACCTGCCATCTCTGAGATGCAGGAGCTCAGCTGATGGCTTTGACAGCCTTTCATTCATGTTAAAATTACAAATTACCTTATGTAATTACAAATTAAGTTCCTTGTGGAGCCTGCAATTTATCAAGGAGGATCTGGGAGACAGTATTAATGGAAACTTTGCAAGAGAATAAGTCTCAGCTGTGGGGGTGTCCCATCAATGATGGGCCCTCTACACCTTTACCCTCCGTCAGCACTGTGGAAAGCTACAGGTCTTGATGGTGACTATTTCTACAAGTTCTGACATGATCAGTGGACAGGGTTACCTCATTTCATGCTGTCTTTTCAAATCTCATCCTGGGGAAAGTATATTAATAGCTGAAACATCAATGTATCGTAATCCAGATGTAGTGGGCAAACGTGTGAAGAATTTTAGGAGGACAAGACACTGAACCAAATTTAATATGATTATTAATGGAAATGCTTAACTCCAGTGGGCTGACAGGGCTGCTGTAACTTGAACCTATTAAAAAACCCCTCTTTTTTATAAAGAAGTTGGTTTAAAAAAAAAAAGAATGTAAAAGGGAGTCAGGTAAAGGGAAGATTATTCTCCTGAAATTTGCTGTTTCTGTATCCTTGGAAAACAGTATATTTTTTTGATAATCAAAAGTGGTTCATTAGACTTTTCTTTGTAATTACAGTGGAGAAGGCACAGTTTGGCCTGGGCAGCTCAGACACTGTGGTGGAGTACTCCTCATAAATACAGATTTTGGCAGCGTTGGCACCTCTGTCCTTGTCACAATGAGTGCAGGTGACAGGTCAGGTGCAAGTTGGAGAGCCACCTCGTGATGACTGCAGTAGGTTCTCCCTGAAGGGAACAGATGTTCTTGCTGTTGGCCTCTGATATTCATGCTCTCAAAATCCTCTTCATAATTGTTTACTCTTCTCCCATCGCTGTGAACGTAGGGAAGAGTTGGAGGGATGGGTGAGAGAAGTTTCTGAGGTGGAGGTGCAGTTTCAGGGACATTGAGAAAGCTCTTACAAGGTGAGCCTGTTCCACTTCTGGCTGTTTATGTCAGTCTCTCCTTCAGTATTTACTCTAATATTTGTAAAAACAGATAAGTCTTCTGGAGAGCACAGCCTGCTGAACTGGAGACAAGGGAAAACCTGAATAAACAAACATGTGCCACAGATTAGTAAGAACATCTGTAGGTTTTATATTGTTTTGAGAACACATACCACAGTTTTTCATTTCTTATGCTTTTTAGTTTCTCCCTTTATTTCTGTCTCTTTTCTTCTTCTTTTTAAATATATTGCTAATAAAGGTTGGAGGTAGAAAGCACAGCTGGACTCTGCATGACATGCCACTGTTTAATTTCTAGCTTGGAGGATGAGAAGAAGAGTAGTTTTATTGTATCCTAGAAGAGAATAAAGCCACATGCAAATTCCAGCCATGGGACATCTGTTTCCTCTTTGTGCGAAAGAATTCTCATATTTGGAAGGGAATCCCAGTTCTGAAGGGGCTGATGAGGTTTTGGTTTTTTCTTTTGGTCCTTTCCCCCCCACTTCTTTGCCTCTCCTTCGACATACTGCCCTTGCTCCCTGGCTGTTGTTTTCCTGGGACATTGTCAGTTTGCAAATGTGTGAGTTTTGAGTTATTTTCAGATGTTGTGTTGTAGTTACAAAGAGTATTATTAAGTTCCTCCTTAAATTTCTTTTATTTAATCAAATGGTATTTAGTAGGAGGACTTTTGTTCTATCATCAATCTTCAGTATTTGCAGGTTGGTATTTTTCTTAAGAAGTGAGATGTGTGTATCTGTTGCTCTGGCTATGAAGTGCAAGTATTTCTGAAAGTAACTTATTAAAAAAATGTTTTAAAATCCTTCTTTCTATCAGGGAATTAAGTATATCTATAAAAATAAGAATCTGCAAAGTTCATTACCTTAAATTAGGCATCAGGTGCTAAGGACTACAGGGACCAGAGTAAATGATAATTTCACTAACCTATTAAACATTTTAGAGTAATGATTTGCAGCTGTCTGTGGGCTTTAAACTTGTCTTTTTTTTTTTTTTTTCTGTGTGTGTAAGGGTTGATTCTGTTGAACAAACAGCACAGTTATATAACATTAGGCCAGACATGAGAACTGGTACTCTTTGTCTATTTTATATTAATGTCGAATGAGAGGTTGGTGGAATTTGCCAGGGTTTCATATTTGCTGGCAGCAAGTTACCCACATGTGTGGACCACATTTTTATTGTTGCCTTAGCCTATTTCAGGCATAAATATTGCTGCCTAGCAGGGTGTGATTCTGTTCGTTGCTGAAGAGCTTTACTTTTAAGAAGCAAAATATGAAAAGGAATGAAATGCTGTGAGTGTGCAAATTAAGAAGTGTCCTCAGACTGTGAGATTTTTGTCACGTCTGTCATGGTAGGAGAATAAAGAGCAATAAGCCATCTAAAAGCTTCCCTTGCAGAGCTATTTCTTTTTGCATATATTAATCCTACTTTTGGGTGTGGGCTGTTTAGTCTGGTCTCTTAGGGAAACAAGGCTTATGCAAGCAGGGTGTATTCACACATGAACACACAGCAGCCTCCACAGCCCTTCCACATCTTGACCAGGGAAATGTGGTGGAAGGGCAGAGGCTGTAAAGATAAATAGAAATTCCTATAAGTTTCCTGAAAATATGTGTCTGAGAGGAGAATAAAGGTGATTAAGAGGTTTGAGGGAAGGCTTGCAGTAGGAACTGAGTTTTCAGCAAGGGCTGGGGAATAGATCTAGAGAAGAAATATGATGGAAGGTCCCTGTCATGGGAAGATTGCTGAACGCAGCTTGGAAATTATTTGACTTCAGAGAACCTTATCACAAAACCCAAATCCGCAGGAAGCCAGACTCCCTGTCATTCCAATACCCATGAAAATGCTTGTGTGGGTTTTGCTTTTAGGTCAGGATGTTGTCAAACAGCCTCTGATAGGCAACTGTAAGAAATGGAAGACATCTCATTAGGGTCGCCTTAGGGCAGCAGAGGTGCTGCTGCTCTGCTTGTTGTTCTGGGGCTTCCTAATTTGTTTTGGTTTTGCAAGTTTTCAAACTTTCTTGAAGAGTGACTTTAGATTGTTTAGGCCCTTATGCTGTAGCCATCCTAGGGCAGCATCCTAGGGAGGAGGGATTCCAGGGGCTGTGCAGGTTCCACTGACGTACATCCAGAATCTTCCCAGGTGTTTTGGAAGCTGCACATCACCACATCTCACGGGGCATACGGGGAAAAGTGAAACCAGTATTCCCTATCCAGCTCTGACCCTGCTGAGCAGGACAAGGAAAGCAAACACCACCAACACCAAAAATCAGACAGTAGTCATGAACAAATTTCCTCTTTGATTGAGATACTTCTAACTAGGAGATAAAAAGGGGGTTATGTCAAAAGATTCTCTTGTTGTCTTATTAACAGCTGCGTAATTTTGCCACTCATTCATGAGCATTAAAAAGCAAAACTTGGAGACTGTATTTGAAAGCTTGTTTTGTTTAGTATACAGCTGGATACAGAGCGTTTCCTTTTCTCTCTTTTAACGGATTTGAAACAAATGTATTGGTTATTGTTTCTTTTGTGCCTATTTTTTTTGCCTAGATAATAGATTATGTTGCTTTACAAAGAAATCATGCCATGTAACTCCAATTCAACAATGATGCAGTAGCATGTGGGTGTATATATATCTTCTCATAAATATATTACCACACATTACTGTCAAATAGCCAGACTTTTTCACCCAGTATTAAAAATGAAATTTAATTGTTACACTAGAGTTTCAAGACCCTGATAAATAAGAGCCATGTCTGTCCATTATTGTGGGGCTCTGAGATGCCACCAGGGATATTGCTTGTTGACCAAGATGACAAACTTCCTCTGAGATTTCAGTTTGTCAGCTCAATGTACAGCAGTGACATTGATTTCTTCTCACTGCCATTTCCTGCCTGAATAGATAACAAATTTTCTGTGGCAGGTGTCTGTCAAGTTTAGTTTTGCCTGGCAGATTAACTTAATAGACTCATTTATTAATCATTAGTTGCAACACAGTGAAGCAGACAGTACTCTTTAACTCTTGTGATGTTGAATGGATGTAGCATTTAAGATTCCTTTGTGTAGCTTGAATTTGAGTTTAATAAACCATTTGTACGTCTAATGAGTGTTTTTAACCTGATACTACTCAGAGCAAAGATATCTGCATTATTTAAGTATGATCCATCTTGAGTTTCTTCTCCTTTTCATGGCAAAAGATGTGTAAGTGCTTTTTGAAAATAATAATTTGCACAAAATGCGAAATCAGCCTAAACAGGGGGGAAAACTAACTCAACATGCATTGTGCTTGGAGAAGTAAGATAAAAGTAGAAGAAAATAGATATTTGGAAGATTTTGAACTTGGGGTTAACTAGCTGTCAAAGGGGACGAGATAACTTCAGAAGCTTTGGGAAGAGGCAAAGCAGACCTACAGGTACAGCTGTAGGGCAATTCTAGGACAGAGTAGTGTTTCCCTAGGGACCCCTTTCTCCAAGACATCTTCAGATGGATAGTCAGCCTGGAGATAGCAAAGGCAGGGTTGGTACCAGAGGTGAGTATTGGACAAGAAAGAGCTCTTTGGAGAAAGTGTCAGAAGGCATAACCTTGGGAAGTGATGTCTCTTGTTGCAAAGAATCTTTGTGTTCACAATGAAAACTGAGTCATTACATGAGTTAGCCCTGCACAGCCTCCAGACCTGACAGAGATGAATGTTTGCTTTCTTCTCCATGTGTTAAGAGGGTTGGTCATAAAGTGTTTATCAGGGTAAAACCAGTAAAGGAGCTGGAAGTTCACAGGCACTGCTGAGGACACATGGCAGCCTAGGCAGAGATACAGGATGTTGCTGGACAGAACCTCATGTTGTGAGAGATGGGGAGAGAACCACCAAGTTTCTGCCTTGGGTTGTGCTAGCTTTTCACAACTTGCTTTTAATTCCCAAGGGAGCTTGTTCATGGGAGATCCCTGGGAGATGTTCAGGAAAGTTTCTGCAGCTGATGCCCGACTGCAAAGCCCTGGTTGAAACACAACTGTTTTCAACTCAACATCTGTGAGAGTGTGCATTGCTGACAATGGTTTTTTTTGCCAAGCTGTGTTCCTGGCCTTGGGAACGTGTTTCTTGAACCATCCTTATGGTTTTCTTGGCAGAGCGTCAAACCAAGAACGTCCCTGCACTAGATCACACTGCTTATTGCTCTTCAGGCCACCCTGGTAACAATACATTAACCTCTCAGCAGGGCATGTGATAAACAAAGCAAAACTGCTTTAGTGAAACCAGTCATTTAATGGCAACCTACATAAAGTGTCCGTAAAGATTTTTAAGTGTAATAAGCTGCAGTTCACTGGGGGAACAATAACTGTTCCTAATTTAGCCAGTTGAGAAACATGCCAACCCAATTTGCTTTTGTAACATTATGTTGTTGTTTGTTTTTTTTCTTTTGCCACCTCTCCAGATTCCTTTCTCTCTGGTACAGTTTCCCCTCTGGGAGTCGTTAAAGGTAAGTCCTCTTTAATGATGGAAATGTAAGTTATTATACATTTTGCAAAGGCTTTCCATGGTAAGTTATCAAACTCGATTATCACAATTATGGGCATGTCCAAGAATCAGTAAGTATGTGCCAAACTACCTGTGCATGTGAAGATAATTTGCCTGAATATCCAAAAAATAACAGGGAGTATCTAACCACTGGTCTGTGGCATGCAGGTGAAATTTTACTCCCAACATTCCAGGAGTCTTATCTTTGGCTCTAACTTTTTTACGTCTTAAAAAGTGTGGGAACCACCTTGCATTGTGTAATTTTTTTGGGGTTTTTTTGTTTTTTTTTTTAGTTTTAATTTTTTAAGTGTTTTGTACTTCAAGGTAAGAGGAAATTGCAGATGATACAAAGAAAGCTGTTTGGGTCTGGGTTTGCTCGACATGGAGAGACTCTCAGTGCATTGCTGAAAAACTATTTTGATTGGTTGCATATACTTTATTCAAAGGTCATTTAAAGAAGGTGTCAGTGGATAATGTTTTAATAGTGCAGTTGTTTGGAATGATGAGCTGTTCTCCCACCAGCTGGTTGCTTTGCTTATCATGGTTAGAGCCAGAGTCTAGATTTTTGGGTGGAGGGTTGGATTTGAAGATGTGGAATTTCTCCGTCCCTCTGTTTTTCCTTGAACTCACCACAAAAAACGGATGAAGGAAAGGTTGTTTCAGGTGTTTTGAGGTCCTGGGTTGGAAGCACAGAGAATTATTACAGATCATTAAATGCACTGTAGCAAAATACAATATTTGTAAGAGAGGAGCTGGAGAGAGAAATTTTCTTCTTGTTAAGGATGCTGGACTTCAGAGCAAGCTCGGCAGTGAGACCCAAACTGGTTCCTTGTATGTTGGGTTGAGGCAGTAGCTTGTCCTCTCTGTGTGTCTGTAACTGGGGTTGTTCTGGTGGGGGACAACCCCACAGTGTGAATGTTTGCATCTGGAGGCTTCAGGGAGTCCAATATAAAGGTGAGTCCACAGACAGGAGCATGAAATACATCGAGAGCCTTCACAGAACTGAGCTGTGTTTCACAGAGGATTCTGTAGGTACTTCAAGAACTTGGCCTGCTGTGGTGTCTGGGTATCATCCCGTTGCACAGGGCAGCTTGAGCTGCCTTATTAGGAATCTGTTTCCCTGCCAGTGTCTAGGAATGGCTTTCTGTAAACTCTTCAGCAGTGATACTGCTAATAGTGCAGCAGCCGTGTTTGGGAGGAAGAGGTGGCAGTGCTTGAAGAGAAAAAGTGCAGTGTTCTTGCCAAAACCACATAAACCAGCGACATCATGTAGCTGTTTTCAGAATGTGAAGTTGTTTTAACTAATGTCCACGTAGCTGTGACAATGAAATGTCTTGTTTACATTACAGGATTTAAAGGAGACAGTTTGAATTTAGCTAGTTAAAGGAGTGAGTCACTTAGAATGAGGCATCGTGTTTAATCTAAAGAGGTCAGTGCAGATCTGAAGTGAAACTGTGTCAGTTTGTTCCACAAACCTGTTGCATTATATTCTTAGAAAACTGCAAAAATCAGTCTAGCATGCTCCAGTTGCTTTGGCTCAGCACAGGGAGAGAGCTCAGGGTTTGTCACGTTGAAGTCAGGCAGTGAAAGCAGAATACATTTTATTTATCTGAATGAAGCTCTTAAAAATTGTCCTGACAGTACAACAAAGGACAAAAAACCGTTATGATCCCACCAACAAGCTGGAGGATGTGGCCAGTAGCATCACTGGGAGTACAGTTCATGGCAGGGCTTCTCACGGGTGCATGAAAGGAGCATGAAGAGACAGTAATGATGAAGGACTAGGAGCGCAAAGGATGAGAGAAAAGTGGCACAAAGCCTGAACAGAGAGGAGTTATGGAAACGATGCCTGAGGGACCATTCTGCACCGTATTAATGGAGTTACTTTAGAAAGTAGCTGTGGGAGTAGTTGTGGATGATGTGTGTGGGCCATCTCAGAGAGAACAGAACTAGTGCTGTGGCTGTGTGACTTTTAGAACCATTAGTACAGAGTTATGTAAGCTCTTGGAAGTTAGACTCAGTCTCATCATTCACTGAACAAGCTAATTACCATAAAAATGAGGAAGGACAGTGGGGCACATGGAAGAAGAGAATTTCCTTTTCCTTCAGACATGTGCTGGCTGCAGCCAGCAGCAGGGTGTTAAGCTTAAAGAAGCCTAATAAAGGCTTGCCATAGGTAGCAAATTGTGTTTCTATATCCCATTTTCTCTGTCTGCTTTGCTCCAAGCTGCTCTGGTTATTCCTTGTGCTTCCAGCCACATAGTTTACATGCACAGTTTCCCCTTGTCTGTGAATGTGCACCAGCTGTCTTATGTGAGAGCAAACTTGCATATCATGCACTAAGTCAGAAGAAGAGGCAGCATTGTATAGATTTCTGAACTATAAGGTTACATTTGCTGTGGGTGCTGGCAAAGGGGGTATTGCAGTAATTAGTAAGAAACAGATACCGCTTCAAATACAAGTCTTACTGCCAGTGACTCAGGTAAACACATAATTTAGGAGCAGCTGAGACTCCTTGCTTAGTTCAAAACAACAATATGGTGCTTTGAATTAAAAAACCTCAACTTTTTTTTTTTGGATGTAGGTAGATCCACTGCTGTAATGTGCACTTAATGTCCTTTCTCTTCCCAATT
Source organism: Serilophus lunatus (assembly GCA_013399895.1). Classification (NCBI taxonomy): domain Eukaryota; kingdom Metazoa; phylum Chordata; class Aves; order Passeriformes; family Eurylaimidae; genus Serilophus; species Serilophus lunatus. The sequence continues at coordinate 1,003,844 of VXBA01005506.1, read as the reverse complement.
CTCCATTTTTCCATATTTTATTTGAGGTATAGATTATTGATGGAAAAGGAGAAGGAAACTGCTATAGTGTATCAGATTTCAGGACAGACCTGGTAATTCTCTACTGGGGTGAGCTGGTGTAGTGCTTCTCTGTCCTTGTAGTTCCAGCCTTACAGCTAAAACAATTTTGAATTCTCAGAGTTCAGGGAAAGAAGGGGTCTTTCAAATCTTCCTCACTTTCTGCTACACTGACCCTCAGAGGAGCACCATGGTTGAATACCACTGTGACAATCTGATCAGGTTTAGGTTCTTTTTATGTGAGGCTAATGCTTCTGATCCCATCTCAAAGCCAGCTGGCCATGAAGAAGGGCAACAGAGCATAGATGTAGTGTGCTTCCCAGACACCAGCCAAGTGCAGTGCCTTCCATATTAGTTCAGGTTTTGGAATAATGTTGTGTTTTACAGTGCCCTTATATGCTTCCCTGGAATTTCCAGGATGCCTCTGTAACGTTCTTCAGAAATACTATATGTGTGTTCTTCATTGTGGGAATTTCACATTGTGGGAATTTCACATTGTGAGCTGTGTATTTGGCATGAAATTATTGTGGGTTACACAGAATCTAGTGGAGCTCTTGCTTTCACCCTGCTGCCAGGGCTGTACAGTCTCTGCTCAGCCCATCCCTTCTTGCTTTTCTGTTGTTTTTTTTCATCTTAATACTTGTACTCATCATACCCGAGTTCCTACCACCAGCATATAAATGAGTAATCATTTGTTTCGTGTTTTAATCTATAATTCTTTTCTTTTAGACCTAACTGAGAAAAAAGGTAACTTTAATTTCTGCTGTGGGGATATTACAGAAGTACAGGGCATCAGGGTTTTTTTCAATAAAATAGTTTAAAACCCTCCAGAAAATCAAGAGCTTTTGCTTAGGTTTGAGTTCAGAAACATCCTGTCAAAAATGCCTGTTTCTTATGGCTCAGTGGAATCGGTCAGCTCCCTCAGAGAACAGTGCTGTGTGTAAGACAAACCTTTCTCAGGTGAAACAAGACTCAGTCCTCTTGGGTTTTATATTTCTGCGTGTTGGCTGTGCTTCAGAGTCTCTGAGAGTTACTCAAATGCAGCTGTACATGGAGAATGGTCTCTTTATAGACCAAATGTATTGTATGTCTGGAAAGCAGGCTCTGGTACCCAGGGAGGAGGGAAGGAGCAGGCGTGACAGGAGGACATAGGGCTCAAATGAGTAGGCCTGAAAAACAAGGGGGTTTTTGTTTGTTTTGTTGGTGGGTTTTTTAAGGAAAACAAACCTACTATCCTGGGAATTCTTTATCTTTTTTATTAGACATGTCTGATTCTAAGATGAGACACTTGGACATTGGTAGGACTATGTAACATCGGGGTCAGCCAGTCCTATCCCTGCACACCCAGCCTGTCTGGGAGGGCTGGCACAGACTGTGCTGCTGTGCTGGCCCAGGAGCTGCAGAGAAAGATAAAAATCTTGAGCTGACTGCACTCAAGGTGAAGTCTGGCTTTTTTGGCACTCACTTGGGACCAGGATTTCTCTCCTTGTCTTGGAGCTAGGCAAAACTTAAAGCTTGTTTTTTATCGCTGGCTTTAGCAATAGGATAATTTTCTCAAATCTGTAGGTCTCACAAATTAACAAGTGTTTTATAAAAAAGATATTTGGTTGGACTTGAGGCAGTAGGTGGGGACAGGGAGCTGGGATACAGGAGCAGACCTCTCTTGTGGGGTGTGGTGATAGTGCTGGTGGTAGTGTTGGGATTGGATTTCAGTCCCTTGTTTTCTGTCCAGGTTCATCTGTCACCCCAGGCACAAGGCACTTGTGTTGAGGGAAATCTGCTGGTGAACTGAACTATACATCTACACATCCACCTTGTCACATGTACTCATTTGCTTGGTTCTCTTGGTCCATCCCTCCAGAGAACTCAACTTCTGGGGCCTGGGATAAGCAATATAGGGGTGGACAAACTGGCTTGAGGGTGAGCTCAGCCTTGGTCCTAACTGTCAGTGTAGATAAATTTGAGACATATCTTAAAGCTTACTGTGCAAAGACTGCTTGGTGGCTTTCTGTGGAGAGTGAAGACTCAGATCTTGGTTGGAGCTCATTGCACCTGAGTTTTAAAGTTCTTATGAACAAAAAGTTTACAGAATACTTCTGCCCAGGCAGCTGGGGTTCTCAGCAGTAATACGTGTTTATAACTCCACCATTGAAACAATAAACCCCATGCTATTTCCCTCCTAAAATTTACAGTCAAATCTGTTGCTGTTTAACAGGGCAAGTAGAAAGCAGAGGAATGTAGCCAAACTTAAATGGCTCCTTCCCCACTCTATAGGTAGGTGACCCTTTTCCTTTTTTCCTGGACAAGCAATCTAGTATTTCTTTTCTCTGTGCTCAGCTGCATTTAAGTCAAGAGTAAATGAAACCCAGGCCTAGTTTTAAACCCATTTCCTTGCAGGCAGTGCAGTAAGTGTTCTACCATACCTTGCTCCCTCTTTGAGTAAGGGTTGGGCTGATTTAGGGATTAAGTCCTAATGGTTAAATAAGGCTGTCTGCCATTTGCTTAGGTGCTGTATCAGGAAAACAGATTTCCAGGGGGGCGTTTGGAGGCGTGATGCAACGTGTGCATGCCAGTAGCATAACGGCTGCATTTTTCTCACAAAGGAACAATGTACCCAACAGCTGTTCAGCAAACAGCCCTCCCTTTATTAGTGGCACAATAAGTGTCATTCACACAGTCTTGAGGCACAGTCCAAGGAATGCTGCACACCATCTGCACCAAAGAGAGAGAAACAAATGCAATCCTCGCTCACAGCACTGCAGGCACGTTTGGGAAAGTCAGATGGCCTTGGTGTCATCAATGCAGCATTTAAAACGGCCAAAGGAAAACAGGCTGGTGCAGTCTATAGATACAGAGCCCAGATTGTGATGTTCTTGGTCATGCCTAGGCCACAAGTGGTTCTCTAGAAGTTGCCAAAGACATCTGGGTATGTTTGGTAGAATATTGAAATAACGGATGTGAAGGGCTCACAATTTAATTTGCACACTTGCTTCTTGCTTGAAGAATCTTGAAAGACTGATGTAGTTCTTCCATGTAATTTGTTCACACAAGCCTGTGAAGCACAGATTTATTAGCAGGTAGTAGCAGTGCAGATGCTCAAGGAAAACTGCCCAAACTTTGAAGTGATTTTTCAGAAGGGCGTTTTCCTCCTCCGACACGTATATGGCCCTTCATGCCATAGAAACTGAGTGTAGCTGTTCTGCCTCGCCATGGGAATACTGATTTGAAGACATTTTCTTAAACCAGGCTTTTAGCACATCCATTTTGATTTACATCCAAATGGGTCACAGACATCAATGCAGTATTATATGGGCAGAAAAAGGGAATGAAATCCTTTTAACATGAAAAATATGCTCTTGCATATAGGCCAACTTTTGTTCTCTTCCAATTTATCTAGGATTTGGGTGAGTTTAATTCTAGGACCAAATTCAGTACTGGCATAAGTGAGCACAGCTCCATTAGTGCAAATGGAGTCTGAACATTTATGTCAACAGTGAACTTAGATCATTGAATTTTTCCCATGCTTGGGCTTACATGTTTCCTGCAAGATAATATACACATGTACTTGCACATATGCTGCACATATGCACATGAAATTCACGTTTGGCTCTTTGCTCCATGTTTGACTTTATGTATAGAAACTGCAATCAACTTATGAATTTTTTGTTTGTCCTGTAGCTAATGTGCCATGCACGTGTGAGGGTCAGCCATGCAGAATGCCACATTGCGAGTAAAATCCCTAGCAACAAAGGCAAACATGAAAATAGCTTTTCTTCCCTCAGTCTGCAGTACTGCACATGCTCACAGATCCGTGTGATTCATTTGTACAGATTTTTCTCCCCCCTGTTATCATGAAGTTGAACACTGTCTTGAACAGAGGGATGTGTAGAAATACTAGAGATGCTTATCATTCAAGTAAATTGTAATATTTACTCAGCTGCAGGCCTTGAGTTTAGTATATGAGGTCTGTTGCCTCTTGGCGCCTAAAGAGAGGCCAAGTCAGAGATTTCTCATTCTCTGTGGTGCTTCCTTCAGCATTTGGGATTTTGGACTGGTCATCAGGTTTGTGAGGTGTGAGTATTGCATTTTCCCCTGGATTACCATTGCTTAGATGTTCTGAATATAGACCAAGACCTGGCTGCACTGGGAGCACAAAGCTGACAACTGATTTCTGATCCAAACTTCTGCCACAATGTAAAGCAAAGATGGCTGTGACAGGCAGGTAAGGAGTTGTGTTCACTAGTCAAAGGTTATTTGCCATCTGGAGGCCAGGTGTCCCACAGTATGTGAAGAGTTCAAATTTGTGGTCACCATGTACTTCTCCCCTGTATATAAAGGCAGCAGTAATATTTTCCTTTTTTGTTTGTTTTGGGATTGAAAGGCCTTTGGCATATCCTAGGTATTTCCAGTGCTCCCTCTTCCCAACAAAATGGGCATAAAAATGGGCATAAGTAATGTCTGTGGTGAGATTTAGAGGACATTGGCCTATGGAACAGTATGACATGGAAGGGCTAGGAAAAAAAGTAAGGCTCTGCCCACATATAAAACTCGACCCTTCTCTGTGAACATTATCCCTGTGAATAATTGGAAATCTCTATTCAGGCTTCCCACTGTGTCCCATCCCCTGAGGCCACACCCCCTGTATGGCTTTACATGGTCCAGCAATGCACAGTGAGATTTACATATATATCACATAAAAGTGTTTACAAAAAAAATTAGCATGTGATTGAGCTGAGAAGCTGCAGAGGGCCCCAACTGTAGTTTCCATGCATTTCAGCCAGAAGATTTATTTCCAATTTGTTATTCATAAGGGAAGAGCGAGAGATTGGGATGGGGTCCTTTGAAGTGGAAAACAAAGTCTTCTATTCAGCCTTCAGCTTAATAGAATACACATGACACAGGCTGGCCATGGCGGCTGCTTTCATGTAATGTGCTCCTTGTCATTTTGCTTTCCTAGGCTGTGAATACTAGTGGGAATGGGTATTACCCTGGAAAAGTCAGGTTATCCCCTGCAGCCTTCTGCAGGAAGAGCACAGTGTGAGCAGGTAGGAGCCTTGTGGTGGTGGTGGTGGGGAACCCAGGCTGAGCCAACTGTTGGCAGTTGTGTTGCTGGTAATTCCCAGGGGCTGGGTTTCATATTGCAAGAGCATGTGTAGAGAGACTGGTGTCATTGCAGGGCTTCTGCAGGCATTACATGGACACTTCTTCTCTTTTTGGAGCTGCTGTGCCCTGTGGGCCCTGAGCCTGCCTCTCACACCGAACCTTTGCACGACCTAGGCTCTCGCTTTTATCCCCCCCAAGTGGAAGCTCTTCTGAATTTGTGCGGCATCAAGGGTGGCAGAGCATGCTGTAGGCACTGTATCACTGCAAATAACCAGCCATTCTGTTCAAAGTCAGTGTTTTGGGGAGATATGTAGATAGATCCTGAATTTTTTCCTGCTCAGTGCAGCACAAAGGCAAGCGTTTTCGAAGAACTTCCAAGCTCAACTTACCACAAAGCCCTGCTAATTGATTGGTCCGTGGGCTATGAGAGAAAACATGTGTGACCTTCAGCACATCATCTTGGCCCATAGCATCGTGCGGTTAGAAAGAATTTGGACCCAAGTCCTGCTGGTCCTCTTGGCCTTGTGACACTTGTTCCTCTTGGCTTCCTCTGGGATGATGTCCTCGTGCCCAGCTTTTCGCTTGCTCTTCTGCACGTTCAGGTTTGGAGCTCTGGGTGAATCACCGAAATTGGAGATGGGAAGAAATGCATGAAGTCATCTCGTCCTGCCCTTGCCAACGCAGGATTATTCCCCACAGTACAATCCTGAGTGCCTTCTCCAATCTATTTTTAAATGACTCAAAGGAGAGGGCTTTCCTCTCCTCCCTGAGGAGGCTGGCTCTGTGGTTCAGTAGACTTCACTGTTGGGGAATTTTCTTCCTATTCTCCAGCCTCAGTTCTCCTTTTCTCTAATTTAATTGAACTGTTCCTGGCTCCACCCTTATAAACAATTTTCCATACTGCAGGACCGTTGCAAATACCTGTTGTCAATTTACAGGCGTAATGGATGGGAATTCATCACCTTTTGCCTTGCTTGGCAAAAGCTTCTTTATGCAGAGCTGTACTGGGAAGCCAGGCTTTATCAGAAACTGGATTTCAGAGCTACATGCCAAGAAATGAGAATGACCTTTTCCTTCTTCTTTGGACAATGACATTAGCATAAAACCCCATGATGACTGAGAGTAGGCTGGGCTTCTGGCAGAGCCATGAATGTCTGTATTAGTGGGCTGGTTTTCCTTTTAGTCCTCCAGCAGCTCTTTCACAGTGCTTTTTTTGCATGGCAGAAGTAGCTGCTCTAGGTTCTTGGATTTAGCTGTAGATACACAGATGTTTGGAGAACATTTAATGAAAAAATACAGTAATTCTGTTTTTATCAAGTGGCTCCAGCAGTTCAGTTTCTAGACTCTGACTTTTAATTTGAAGTTTTTTAAGCACCTGAAGTGTTTGGAAAATGGGTGTCGAAGGTGGGATTTCTGCTATTACAACACCCAGACACTTTGGAAGGTAGTGCTGTTTGTCTTAGGGAGTGTGTATCCTTCATCCAACAGGACTGAGTTGCAAGAGAACTGTGTGTCCAAAAGTCTGTAAGTTATTCCAGAAAAGCATATTATGGTTTTGAAGAATTATGAATCCCTATTTATTCATTTATGAGATGAAAATGAGTTTCTGCTGTGGGTGACGGCAGAATAGCATCTCATACTGAAAACACCAGGAAAAGAATGGCTAGCATTAAAGAGGCTGGAATCCCTTTAGTGCTTTCGTACAGCAGAGCTGCAGCTATTTAGCTGTGGCAGGATACCAAACAACATTGTGGCTGGCCATTGTTGCTTGAACAGTTTGATTTTTAAAACATTCAACTGAAATATTACCACCAGCCAAGTTGGAAGAAGAGAGTCACGAGGACAATGTGTTAAATGAAGAGTCAGCAGATGAGGGAAGAGTTCTGCTCCAGTGGAAAGTGAGTGTACTGAAGACCAGGAGCTCCAGAGCAGTATCTCAGCCTAGCACAGCTATCCAGTTTTCTTTTAAGAAAATTTTATAGTGTAGAAGTAATATGACTTTAAAAAGAAGGAGAATGCCACAGCTATAAAATAAAATTCCTGGTTTCTCTGCGGTAGGCCTCTGAAGGGCCATGGATCTCATCCCGTTTTGCTCAGCGCTGATCCTCACATCATAAACCAGAAACCTCTCTTCCAGAGAGCTTCCAATGTTGAGCATTTTGGGAGATGGGAGAAGGGGGATGGAGCAGAGTGGAGGAGGAGAGAACAGTGATCCTAGCTGCCATAGTAAAACCATCCCAGCAGGGGCTGGCCTTTGCTGCCGATACAGATCGGGCTTTTCAGACCATGTGAACTGACTCTGGAGAGGTGTCTTTAGAAGGCACTATTCCTGTTGGTGCTTCCAAATGTGCATGCTTAAATGTTGCTGTGTGCTAAGGGATGGGAGCAGGGTGTGAGGGAGCCGTGGAGAGGAGGGTGTGTGGTCCCTAGCAAGGCCAAGTGAAAAACAGACACACCTGCTTTGGGATATAATGGGAGTGATAAGAGAAATTTCTTAATGATGGGGGTTTTTTGGGAGTGTGAGGAGAAGGGTTGGTTTAAGAAATGTAGAGGAGCAAACAGGATTCCTACCCCGTGGTACTGGGGACTGTTCATTTTAAATGAAGCCTGGGTACAGCTGGGCTGAGCTGATGCTGGTTCGTGCATGCCACCCCCCTGCTCAGTGTTTTGCTTTGTGTTGTTTTATCTGCCAAAAAGAAAATAAATTCGCAAAATATTTGTAAAGTTGCATGGCTGCAGGCTTAAATACATACATATGAATTCCCTGAAAGCAATTTGCTTCAAGCCCTCAGTTCCAGACATCTTTCTCACTCCATCTGCTCGTTCAAGTACACAAGTTCCTTGGGAAAAATCACTTATTACATCACTAAAAAATGCCACAAAAATAGCTTTTCACTTAAGTTCCCATCCTCAGAGTTAACTCACATGGGGATCAGATAGATTCAAATATTTAATAACTTTTTATTTTCCTTTCTCTTTAAACACAGGATCTCTGGTCATGGAAGCAGGGTCACGTGGTGGATTCTTGGCAGTCAGCAGTCTGTGGAGCTTTTGCAGGTGCAAAGGATTATATGTTATACTGGAAAAGACTAAAGAAGAAAGGGGAAAAATGTGCAAATCTATTAAGTATAGCAGAACAACATTCCTTTGTAATTCAAGTTTGTTTAGAAGAAAATTGATCCAGTTGTTGTTTGGAAATAGGAAAGTCAGCAAAGGAAAGAGAAGAAAAGAAAAAAAGATTCAACCAGGGGTGTCTGTTTGAAAGACAACCAATTTGTTTTTGACAAATTTCTGTTTTTTAAAAACCAGGGGCCTGTCAGTCAGGCTTTGCGATTATTTCAAAGTTGATTTGGAAAATCCTCATCCAGGAGAAACTTTGCATGGGTGGGGGTTTGTGCAGCTGTCTGCTCCCAGCACTTCCCCAGGGGCTGAAGTGATTGCAGTGAGAGGCCATGATTCACCATTCATGTGACAGCTCTGACAGCCATGTAGATTAACTGGAGGCAGGAGAGCAGAGGAGAGCACTGCTCAGCCCAGAGGCAAAAGCCTACCACAGCAAAAAAGCCCAGAGGACAAAACATCTGGGCAATCTCCAGACACTAGAACAAGAATAAAGAGTGGCAGAATACAATACTGCACTATTTATTACTAAATGAGGCAGAAGTTAATTGAATTCTTCAGTAGGCTTCTTGCTTGATTTTAGCCTACTGTAGTTGTTAAAAAAAAAAAGAAGAAATCAATTAATGACTCATCAATATAGCTGACAAGTTTGAGGGAGGAGAGACACAACTGTCTTAATAGAAAAAACAGATTAGTAGTTAAGAGATGGATATCCAGAGCTTTTCCCCAAGGAGCTAAAATACACTTTGAGATTCCAAACCAGTAACAGAATACGTGGAAAAAATAAATCCTGTTTAAAGAGAAATTATAGTATTTCTTGAAATAGAGATATCCAAAGCAAAGCTTGTTCTTTGATAACTTTCAAAATCAGAGCCCATTACATTGTATGTAATTTTTTAAAAATAAGTTCTGTTATGGGAAATGAAATATTAATAGCAGCAGGATTCCTGCAGACACTGAGGCATCATTTTGAAGGGCATTGAAACTGCACAATTGAGGGAAGGGAGTGTAGTTATAGCTGCACACAGTTGAGTGGATTTGGTGTGTGAGCAGTGAGGGAAAGGTTTAGGTAGAACTGATTCCATTTTGGGGCAGAAGGAATATTTTAGATGACCTCTTGTGGTCTTATCCAGCTGTATTTTCTGTGTTTATATGATGGGAAGGGAGTCTTATTCTGCTTAAAATCCTGCTGTTGGATTTTACACTGACTTCATTAATCAGTGCAAACAAAATCAGAGCAATTTAAGTGGGTGGTTCATTTTTGTTTTGGGACAGATCAAGCTATCAGGCTAAAAATGATTTAAAATGCAATCTGTACTTGTGCAGGTGTGATGGGGATCATTAATTTACCTCTGTTGATTTCTTTACAGTCAGATTGATACAAAAACTGTGTTAAGGCATGTTCAGGGAGCTGGAAAGGTTATCTGATTTACCCAAGGCCTTGCAGAGTAATTTCCTGAAGTCCAATTTGGTGCCTCAGTTGGAAATCTCACCCAGTGCCCCCCAATTCCTTCTCTGTATGGCTTGATTCTGACCAGTTGTGCTTGGACTTGTTTGGTGGATATTCAACAGTGTTTGCTCCAGTTCTGGTAGAAATACTGCAGAAGGAGCTTCCAGAGGCACAGCTGTCCATGGACTTGTGCTCACTGCCCTTGGGCACGCGCTGGGGAGACCCAACACTTGGTGTTGGAGGAGACACCAGAATCTGGAGCAGCACAGAGACTTCCATGATGGTGGTAGATGAGACAGTTCAGCCTAATTGTCTTCATAGGCTCTATTCCTCGAGCAGAAATCTTTACAGAGCTGGAGTCTATTTGGTGGGTTATGTTGTAATTGGTGATGATAAAGATTCTCTGAGTTAACCTTACAGTCTCACTTCCTCCAGTTTGATTTTCCTTCTCCATGCTTTGTTTCTCTGTTCTTTTCTTTTCACCAGCAGTGTTGTAAACGTCCTTTCTTGTGTGTCTTTTGAGGACCTGCTTCAAAACACATAAGGTTCAGCTATTTTGGGATCAGAACTTTCCTCTCTGTCTCCATTGCCTTCCTCTGCTCTGTAACAAGCAGGTCTTGCATATTGATCTATTCTGGTACCTCACCCATTCTATTTCACTGAAAATATTTAGCCTTCTTGTTGAGGGGAGGCAGTGGAAAAATAATTTCCTGCTTTCTGAAGAATGAATTCAACCATTAAAAATTATTATCTTGCTACATATAGCTTCAAACAAGGGAAGAAGGGACAGACCCAACTTTATCTCTTTCTTTCCACTCCAAACCAAAAAAAAAAATCAGAACCTTACTAGTACCCTGTGAATAAGGCAAGATGGATGTGTGCATCCAAGTGATTTAAAATCTTTGTTATAAACCTTAAAAGAAGAATATTATCCAAAAAACAGCCTTTACACAAAGAGATGCTGTCAAATGCCACCATGGTGGGAGTGGGGTGGTGAAATCACACAGACACACTTTTCTCCTGTGTTCTTTGCTTGAATTCAATACTTTCTAAAAATATGTTAGAGGTCCTGAGGGGCAGGGTAATAAGCTGAAACAAACTGAAAGAAAAGTCCTGTTTAGCTTCCCTTTATAGCACACACTTGTGTGTCTGTGTGCATTGGTTATTAGTTCTTAGTAGCTAAATTATAACTATTTGGCAAAGACAGAACCAAGAGCAGCAATCCACTGAATTCCATCCCCAGTGCCTGTGAAATGGTGGTGGTTCCAGCCAGAGTGCTGTGAGAGGCCCAGCACTGCTGTGTTAAGCCCACATGTGTAAGATGTCTGTGATCCATGGGCTTTTTATAGAAACAGAATAGGAATGAGCATAAATATCAGAGATTTGGAATCCACTCTGTCTCATCTGTTAATAATTTAATCCCTTGAGGTCTTGTCCAGCTTTGTCATCATCTTTGGTGTCTTAACTAGAGATGTATAGAGCAGTCAGGGAGCAGAAGAAGGTAATACCTGAACAGCCAGTGGGGAAGAACTCAAGGGTAGGTCTACATGATATTTTAAGTCTGATACTGTGTTTGAACCCAACCTTGCCTTGTGTCTGAGCTGTTTTGACAAGCCCACATTTGGGCACTGAGTGGAAGCAGAAGAGAGAAGCATGTCCCCACTGTGGGCAGCCAGGCATGATTGTGATTGGGCTCCATGCTCAAGTCTTCTCTGGATTTAGGCTGCCTGGCTGGACCTCCAGTTTATCAGGGCAGGCTGTCCCAGAGGAGCTTCTGGGGTGAGTTTTGTATGCCCTCCAGGGAAGTGGGACAGTGGCAAGGAAATCCTGCCATCGGGTGTTAGCTGTCAGGAAAGCAGAGTATTGCCCTGGAGGCCTCCAGCTTGTCAAAGAACCTAAATGTCCATTTATTGCAATTGAAAATTGCCTCTGTTAAGATGCCTTCTATCTCCCTACCATAAAAAAGTGTGGCTTAACATTAATAATTAATGCTCTGTGGTGACAAAGTCACCAAGAATGAAGGTGCAAGTCTAGTGAGTCATAACGCGCTAAGGAGAGCTTTTTGCACATTAACAGGGAGGATTTCCCATCACTTTTGTTTTGATCTAATCAGCTCTGACAAGATTACACACTGTGTCTAAAAGCCTCTTTAACTCTATAGCTCTGAATAAATTTTTGAACAGTTCTCAAGATTTCCCTGCAGAGTCTGCTTTGACCATGCCGCTAACCCTGAATTGGTTAAATCTCTGAGGGAGCAGTGCTTTGTCTTGGTATTTCTGCTGAAATCCAAAGAGGTTCTTGGGTCATTTTGCTTTGCCATTGGCAGGTGTTGTTCCCACACTGATAAAGGACCAGAATAAACTTCCTCTTAAAAAAATTTAACATAATATTAATAAAATAAAAGTTCAAATAAGAACTTATTGATTGAAGAGTTCTGAAAAAGACTGCTTGTGAACTTGGAAATCAGTCAGTGTAAGAGGATGCTGTGAGGTTTAGTGTTGGACCTGAGCCACTTGGTTTTTCAACCTGGATTTGGGATTCGATTCTGAATCAGTCCTGGGTAACCTTCAGATGTTTGTACAGAAAACAGTAGTGAAGAAAGCCAATTGTGTAGCTCGACCTGGATTTTTTTCTTTTGGGATAATTCCAACAAGGACATTAGTCAAGCATAAGTTCTTGTCTCTTGAAACAAGCTTGACCTACCGAGCTGGGCTGGTGTGTTAGAAGAGAGAGTGGGGGACTGGCCAGATGATGGGAACACAGAATCAGGAGGAACTCCTGTGATGACCAGAAGGGTTCCCTGGACCCTTTAGGAAAGGGTGAGAAGAAGTTAAAATGGTACAGAAAGTAAAGAGACAGAAGGAGAACTTGTCTTCCTCCCTTCACAGGATCTTATTTATTTGAGGTTTGTGTCATAGAATTTTCCTATAGCAGCCACCTTACTGCAAGGACCTAGAATTATGTATTGTTCTCAGGTGAAGTATTTCACTCTGTTCTGATGCTTTTATTTGTGTATGACAGCTAAAAATGGTAGGAAATGCCAGCAGGAACCTAGGGGGAATATCTTAAGTCCTCAAGACTTTTTGTTCTTACTGCCATATAAAGGTAAATCATTCTCTGCAGATGTCTTGTCACTAGCACTTCCATCAAGAAGTGGTTGCTGGGAAAGTATGAGTGCCAGAGGAATTTTCTGTTTAACACCCTGAACTTGCTAAAGTTTAGCTGTTCAACTGATGTGTGAATATACAGTGACTATTGTAACTCCTTGGGAGAGGGGTGATGAATTTCCCACTGCTGCATGAGGGTTTATTTTCCCAATAGAGGAATTTGCCACTCTGCTAGAAGTATTAATGAGCCAAGAGCCTTCTCCCACGTGAAAATCCATGCTTGTGCTATGCCTGCTTGCTGAGTCCAAGTCACCCCCAGCTCTGTCCAGGGCAAGGAAGAAAGGAGTCTTGTCCCAGGGTGGGTTGGTGAGTCTGGACAGTCTGCCTGCAAAGGTGCCCTTTTCTCCATCAGATCTGCAGAGGAGCCAGAATGATTAGGAGTGTAAGGCTAGATGTGTCTGGGTGTTTCTTGCTCACCTCATCCCATGATGCTTTTCCTGGTTGCTGACCAGTTGAGTAGAGAGTCCAGCCTTACATGGCAGCTCTGGGAGAATTCAGTGACAGCAGGAGTAGAATGACTAAATAAGAAGTGATTAAAGATCTGTTGGGCAGATCTATTAGTGCAGTGCAGAGCACTCCTACTTTGAGTGAGCAGATTCTGGATGTACTAGTTTGTGCCTGTTATATTAATCTGATAATTGGAAACAGTCATGTTTTAATTTCCTTTACCTTACTAGAGTAGGTGAGACTGAGCAGTACCTCACTATTGCTGCAGCCTGATCCTGGGTACCGGTGCACTAACGTTGAAGAGGTCATTCTAAAATTACCTTGGACATTTAGGGTTAAGGCTGGAGCAAATTCACTTTGTCACACTCACTGCCTTCAATAAAAAGCAGTTCCCAACAAATGCTAGCTTTAATCTTGTGTTTTTGTCAACCATATACAAACTTGCTTTTAATTTAGCCGCTGTCCTGCTTCTTCTTGTGCTTATGAAGCATTTTATTGTTGCTGTTGTCATTCTGAATTGATTGGTAAATCTGTACCAAATACTTCCCAGTGATGGAAAAAGAAACATTAAAATGTTAATAACAAAAGAGTAGGAAAAATCCAGATGTTAGCTGGGGAAAAATGAAAACTAATCAGCCTTGATTAAACTTTTCAGATAAGAATTTAGGAAAATCGTGTCAGGGTAAATTGTTTTTGTTCTAATCACTCTATCAGCCAGGATTGAAGCTGCTGCCAATAAGAAATTCTTATGAACAAATGCATAAAAAAAACTTTCTGGGATCTGATAAGGGACATAAATTAGTCTGATTAAACTCTTACCACCACTGCTGTAGCTGGGTGATGCTTTGAGATGTTTTGCTTGTTGCAGGCCTGATAGCCATGTGGTTCACTGTTTAATTTTATCTTGGTCTGTGGGCAAAGGAAGGGCTTCTACGTCCAGACTTATAAAGCCACTATTTTCCATGAAGATTATTTTTACCATTCTAAAAATACATTTGCTGACATGAGTACCAAAGTTTCTATCCAGACCATTCTCTCAAAGCCTTTGGGTCACTTACTCAAAAACTGGCTCACAATGAAAAGATTTCTGGACTGGAATTTAGTTTAACTTGCTCGTAGTTTCTGCTTTGACTTCTTGAATACAACCCATTTTTCTGCTTTTTAGTGAGGTAAAAACCACTGCTAGAAAGGTTCCATCAGAGTGAACCAGATGGCCCAACCTTAGGAGTGGAAGCTGCTCCTAAACCAGGCATTTTGGGCTCTTCACTAACTTGGCTTTCCTGCTATTCTTGTTTGAGATCCAAAAGACTGCACATGGGCCTAACTGCATCTCCTGAACTGTCATGGGACATTCCTTAATTAACTGTAAGAAGTCAAGCTGGGTGCCAGCTGGCCCAGCCTCCTCTATCATAAAACAGGGGTTTAATGTGTTCAAGCTAAGGTGGTTGAGAGAGAGAGAGAGAGAGATGCAGGTAAAAACATGAGCTAGAAGGGAAAATGGATTTCTTCATTACTTTACAGATTTAAAGCAATGCTTTTCCCTTTCTCCCATCCCAAGGAAAGGAAGATGAATTTTTTGACATTCCAAAAAACTTGGAACAGAAAATAGATTATATTTAGCTTATTCCCTGGGTACTGTGTAGGCTTCAGTCTTTGGAGTCACTTTGTTCCCTGCTGTAGCAGATACCGGATTTATACAAGCTTCAGAGAAAAAAAACAGAAGGAAGAAGCAAGATTTCAGAAAAAGTCTCTCTCTCTTTTCTCCTCCCCTCTCTTCCCATTTTGTTCTTCACTTACTGCTGCTCCTGCATTTTAGAAGTTTCCATAACTTTGGCTCTTCCTCAGCATGAATTGCTTACTTGAAATTTTGTGAGCAGAGGAGGAGAGATTAGAGTTAATTTTAGGATGGGGAAACGAGGCAAAGGGGATAAAATCCTGGGAGAAAAAGCAGCAAAGCTGGTCCCTAGATAGTACAAGAGGCCAGGCTGCAGGCACAGAGTTAAAATATGGAGCCAGACACACACACACATTTGTGGGTGAGACATGCAGATGGATAAGCTGGATTTCTGGCTTTCAGAAGGAAAGTCACAGCTGAGCTGGCTGCAGCAAGTGAAAGTAATGAGCTCCAAGGGTGAAGTTTGGGAGTGATTAGAGAGAATAAAAATGGCCCTGAGGGGAAGATGGCACTTGTGGCAGCAGACTTCTAACAATTTTCTAAGACCCTTGGGCAACTTCATACTGTTGTTATCCGAAGTGGAGCTGATTTCAGTTGTTGGAGATGAGCTCCATCCCAAACACTGGATTGTCTTTTTGTCTTGAAACAGAGTCCCAGGTCTAACAGCCCAAATCCAGTCTGTCTATCCCTTGTGAGTTGCTTTGCCCCTGAAGCTTCTGTGTTTCTGATGCAGAGCATCTTTTTATCTCTCTAGCAATTGGATGGTCAGACCTTAATTCTCGAGGCAGAACACAATGTGGCTGGTTTCTTTTCCCATCCCTGCAAGTGAATAAGCCATTTCTTCCTTTCAAACTTGCTGTAGGTGTTGGAAGTGGAATCCGTTATCCTTACAACCTTCGTATGTTAATATATGTACAGAGTCCAAAACAAAAGGACAGTAATCTCCCTGGGGATGTTTGGATTTACAGTTAACTAGTATAGAGCTGGTTTTTTAAATCAATACAGAATAACAATACACTCTGTGTAGAGACCCTCAACAAACGTACCTGGGCTCTGACGTGAGGCAACGTGCTGTAGGCATTAATAACAGAGCAGTGTTGACCACAGTCTTGGGAATTATAGGCAGTGTGGCATTCATATTCACCCAACAATGTCTCACTTGTGTTTGGTATTTTAATTTTCTCAGGTGGATTTGCAGCTGCAGTCACCACACCTCTCGACGTAGCGAAGACGAGAATTATGTTGGCAAAGGTAAGAGCAAAGGAGTCCAGCAGACACACAGGTGAATGGCCTGGGTAGTTCCAGGCTTTCTGTAGGGTCCTTACAGAATGAAATCCAGCACTTATTAATAATCATTTCTGCTCTTGTCCTTGAAGGCAGGAGTAGATGTGAACAGGCACTGCATGCAGAACTCATGAAATTGATGTGCTCTTTTCCTTGAATTGCTCCTCTGGTCCCTTCCCAAAGGACTTGTCTGAAGCAAGGCTTGGGCTTGTGCTTGGCTTCCAGAGTCTCATGCAGTGTCTTTAGGAGAAAATCCTTGCAGGGTCAGACACCCAAAGTTAAACTGCCCATCAGGGATTTCTTCCTCTGTAGTTTTGATAACTGTCAGGCTTCAGAGTGTGTGTGTGTGTGTGTGTGTGTGTATGTGTCTCTTTTCTGAGGAGGACTTAGAGGTGGATTTTCTGTCCTAAAATTTGAAGGCATAGAGATTGTGATGGCCTACACCTACAAACCAAGGCAGAAGGAAGATTGCCTATAAGATGAGTAAGTTTAATAAACTTAAAAATTGATAGTGGTTCTGGTGTTGCCATCATCATCTCACTGAACCAGAGCAGAGCTGACAGCCTCATAGTTACAAGCCCTCAGCAGGTGGATATTCCTAAAGCCTTTTCCTACCCTAAAAACAGCTGTTGTGTTGGCAAAGGACAGGCATCCTGGAGGTTGTATGGGTGGTTTTTACCCTGTTGCTCACGTTCTCTCAGTATGGGGGTGTAACTTGTTGATAACATGCACCTCCCCAGCCAAGTCACACACATCTGTGCTCACCATGTCACTGTGTATATCTGTCATTGCTGGGTTGTATCTGCTGCAGCTTGTCTTTCTATAGTATGAGTGATAAAACATTTGTCTCTGCCCTTGTCCTGAGCACCCATGTAGACATTGGTAGGGGAATGAGGGTACTTTGAGGTTTCCTCAGACCACTCAAACAGCTTCTTTTTATTAGTTATCTCACACAAACTAGATCACACATCTAATTGAATTGTCTGTAGTCCTGCTGTTTGTCCTCTAGTTTCCACTCAAGGCAGTTTTCACGTGCAATACACTGTTCGGGTTTTGGGGATTATTTTAAAAATCTTAAGGATGTTATCCTCTTGCAGTGAGCAGCAAAGTCTCTTATTGGTGCTTTGAGAGTGTGTTTTTATGAAGGTCTAAACCTCAGCCAACAGTTTCCAATCTCTCTGTGGTGCAGGCTGGTTCCAGCAACGCCAGTGGGAATGTTCTGACTGCCCTTGGTGGCATCTGGAGGACACAAGGCCTATCAGGGTAAGGACGTGCTGCACCTCAGGTGTTGTATCTCTGTGTGTTGGGGGGTGGGAGAGGATGGGATGATCTGCTTGTATTTAAATACCGCCAAAGAGAAAATATTTTGGATTGCTGTACACCTGGACAGGGAGCAGATAGCTAAGAACAAGTCCCTCAGGAAGGTCTGGTGTCCTTGCCTTAGCACTGCCTGGGGACAATGTCTAGGGAAGAGAACAGAAATAAGGCATTATTGGGAGCATATCTGTGGTATAATCTCTAAGCCCAGCTCCAGGTATCAAATACGAAGTTGGCTTTGTGTTAATAATTTTGTGATGGACTTTTCTCTGTGAATGCTTGTGCTTTGTATCTATTTAAATTCAGGCATGCACATCTTGTGGCTATAGGGAACACAGTTTCCTTTTGATGTGTGAGAATCCCCTCCCCTAAGATGGCAGGGAAGGCCAGCATAGGAGTCACATGTCCCTTAGGGACAGCATTTCCTCCTCCTGGCAATTTCTTATACTGTGGAAGTCTGAGGTCATGTCAATCCAGTCTCTTAAGCAGCTCACTTTGCTCAGTCCTGAGACAGAGAATTGCTCTCCTGTCCTTGGAGTGGTGTGGAAAGACAGATTCCTCTGCTAGCTTTTGTAGAACATTTTGAGATGTCACAGGCTTATAAATTAGTATTGATTTTTGCCTGCTTTATTTACATCACCTTGCCCTCTTTGAGTGTGTGACTCAAACCAGTTATTGGCCACTCTCAGTGAATATATGTCTTAACTTCTCCAGTCCATGAAGTTCAGCCTGTACTTCCATCAGTAGGGCACCCTTGGCCTCAAAGAGAAATGGAGAGATTTTTGAAAGCTTTACTTGGAGGGTTCCCTGTAATTTCTCATAGGTTTTTAACCCCCTTGCTGTGGCCTGTACTCTGAGTGCTGTTTTAACCTTTGTCAACCATTGCCCGGAGCATCGTGCACATCACAGCTCTGCAGGGGACAGCTTTCTCTGAACATCTGATCTCTGCTTGCCCAGCTCATAAAAGTTCAATCCTCTTCTACACATGTGGGAAATAATTCAAAACAAATTGCAGGAAGTTCCTGAACACCGATTCCAGGAAGAAGTCCAGCTGTGCCCCCTGGCAGCACTGACATGGCTTGTCTCAGGTTTGCCTCTTTGAGGTGACAAGGTGATGTGGCAGGAGATGAGTTTTGGGTCATGTGTGGCTTGGTGGACTCTGTGTTTTGAAAGGGACTAGGAGAAGTGAGGCCACGTCTGCTGCTGATGGAGCTGAGAGGCTGAAGAGGCATGGATTTCTTTGGGGAAACCTCCCCCTTTCCCAGCCAACAGCAGGAAGTAAAAATGTGTGTTTGTGTTCTTTTCAGGGTTTTTCAGCAGTGCCCTTTTCTAAACAACCCAAAATTAAACCCTGCCTAAAGATAGTACCCATGGACTAGGACGAAAGGGAACACAATTCAGTTGAAATCAAAACAATAAGTGATCTGGAGAAAAAGTAACGTGTAGAGGAGGCCAAGCTGCGTCAGCTGCGAGGAAAAGGAAGAAAGTCTTGGGAAAAATAAACGCAGAGGCTGCCATGCCTGCTGCCAATTATAAATCTATTAATCAAAACCAATAAAAATGTCGGGCTTTTTTGGCCAGTTGCAACGTGACATGATTTATGGCTCCTCTAATAAATCTCGTACTTGAAGAGGAGGAATTCTGAGGGCAGAAAGATGCATTGCTTATTGCCACCTTATTAAAACCAGAGCACAGGGCTCAGCTTCCTGGTCTGCACCTAGTAAATCCCTCTGTTTCACGCCAAGAAATCTCACATCCCTTTCTGTCCGAGGAGAGCCAGGGCTGGGGTGGGAGGCAGGGTAGGGATGGGGTGAGTGGATCCGTGTGCCTTTTTGCTTTTGCCAGTGGAATAGATGAACCATTCCCAGGAAAGGGGGTTTGCATCTTGTCCTGCTTTTCGTGCAAGGAGGTAGAAGTATTTGAAAGCTGTGGATGAAGCTTCACAACTCACTGGTGAGAGAGAGGGGGGTTAATGGAGTGATAAACCTGGTGAGATGGGTTGTTCCTGCCAGCATGTAGCAGAGGATGGAGCTGGGGGTTTGCACCAGGTGTCCTGTTCCTCTGATGGGTTTCCTGGTGGGAGTGGACTTGGCATGGCAGGTGTGAACCACACTGCTCTCTCCACAGGCAGATCCTGCTGGCCTGCTGGCTGCTGTGCAAAATTCAGGCTGCCCACAGAGTGAGCTTGGTGCAAAGCTGTAGCAAGAAAAAAGCAGAGGTTTGTCTCAGTATGGCAACCTCGTTCGTCCAGAGGGAATTACAGGGGTTTTGTGGCTGAGCACACAGTGCCTTTTTCACCACTGACACCTATATGCTCTGTCCAGGCCCTGCAGTGCCTTACCCACTTTCTCAGGAAAATGGTAGACCCACCATCCCTGGAAGTGTTCAAACAACGTGTAGGTGTAGTGCTTGGGGACATGGTTTATTGGTGGGCTTGGCAGTGGGTTAATGGTTGGACTTGATGATCTTTGAGGTCTTTTCCAAGCTAAATGTTTTATAATCCAAAGGGCAACTGCAGGAGTCCTGTTAGGGGCTGAGGAGTGGCAGAGTGCCAGGTGAAATCTGTATAGGCAGAGAGCAAATACAACTAGACAGCAGACCTGTGCCCACCAGAGCGGTTTCTGATGGGGCCAGCAGAGATAAATCCAATTTGTCTCATCTGCTGATGAGGGCAGACATGGCCCAGTGGGGACCAGATTGGATCAGACCTGTGGTAGAGCTCAGCTCTCCAGAGCTGGGACCTCCCTGCAGCCATTCAGCTCTGCCCTCCCCAAGAAGGGAGCCCAGGGGGGGAACGTGGATTGCAGAGGCCACGTGTGGCAGATGGGAATGGGAAACTGGAGGAAGCAGGGCCATGTTTCTTGGAAGTGATGGTTAGTAATAGAGGTTGCCAGGGATGCAGCTTCTGGGTAACTCAGTTATCGGCCCCTGTTTGTGTAATAGAGGTGTCTCGAGTGGGCTGTTCTGGAAATGAATGTCTGCCACTGCTCCCGTAATGAGGCTTCCTAATTCAGCAGGAGAGGGATGGTACACGCTTCAGGAGTGATGCTGCTCCATAGGATTTACCCTATCAGGGCTCTGTCCATACATGCCTTGTACAAATTACTCTATTTTAAAGCTGTCATTATGGTAATAGACCCAATTGCTGTCTAGTAAACCCATAAAATGTTTCCATCTGCCTGCATGCTCCAGGCTGCTCAGCACAGCTCATTACAGCCAGAGTTACTGCAGGCAGAGGTTTCCCTGTGCAGCATGAGTAGCCAGGCATGGGCAGGGAACTCCTGAGCTGTTGAGTCTCATCAGAAAGTATCCCTTGTCCTGCTGTGGATATGCTCCTAGCAGGGACTGTGCAGTGTTCAGGAAAAGCTGAGGGCAGCGTCCCTGCGGAGCTCAGCCAGACTGAGAGCGATAGATCAGGGAGGGGATTCCCAACAGATTCAGGCCTAATGTTTAATCCTTGCTTGCCACAAAGGAAGCCTTTAAACCTCTGGGAGGATACACTGGCCTATCCTGAAGTTGTTAAACCAGCTGTGAGCTTA
The DNA here is from genome assembly GCA_013399895.1 of Serilophus lunatus. NCBI lineage: Eukaryota > Metazoa > Chordata > Aves > Passeriformes > Eurylaimidae > Serilophus > Serilophus lunatus. The sequence goes on along the minus strand of VXBA01005506.1, from coordinate 982,685 downwards.
GATGTGTCAGGCAATTGGGTTTACATGAGTTTCCTCTTAATTTCCAAGAACTACTAGAATTAGGCACCTAAAAACCGTGGTGGCTGAAGGTGCCACAAATTGAATATTCCTGCTCCATCCTGGCTGGCTCCTGTGTGTTACTGGGAGTGCGTCACTATGGTGAGCAGAGCTGTTTCTGCAGCAGGGGAGCCCCTGGCAGAGAGGGGATCCCTCCAGAGGCTGGATGGGAGCAGTGAGGATAGGATTATTCCCATGTGTATGGTCCTGCATGGGGATGTGTCCAAGCGTCTGCCAAAAAGACGTCCTGGAGAGGGGTTAAAAATCACAAGGCTTGGGAGTGCTGTGTTAGGGAAGCCCAGACAGATTCCTTCCACAGTGAACTGTGGGGTGGGATTTAAGAAACCAGCAAGAGAGTTTCTCTTGGCTTTGTTTCCGGAAGCCCCTGCAGCCGGCCCAGCACCGTTCATCCTGAAAGCACCTTTCCTTTGCCTTCAGCTTGTTCGCAGGTGTTGTCCCACGGATGGCAGCCATCAGCCTGGGAGGCTTCATCTTCCTGGGGACATATGAGAAGACTCGCCAGCTGCTGCTCTGAGCCAGCCCAGCCGGTCCTGCCAGTGGCCACCGAGGAGCTGGAGAAGCCGGAGGAGGAGTCGGGCCATGAGTGGAGCCTTCCTCCCACCACAGCAGCTGTCCCACAGGCTGAGAGCCACTCTCACTGTTAGAGAAAAGTAAATCCTCCAATAATCCAATTTCCCAAACATGAAATTTTCCTGCATGGAAAGTGAGTGAGGTCATTGTAAGACGTTGTGCCAAAAAAATGATGTTTGGGGGGTAAACAGCTAATTACGGTGGCTGCGAAAGGCGTTATTAGAACTCCTGCAGGGAAGGTGTTTTGGAAACCTCCAGCTCAGGGACTGAGCTGGGAGGCTGAATAAAGCAAGTTTTCATCATTCAGTGGCACCTGCCTCGTAATGTGGGAGGGGAAGGGGCTGATAGAGTTACAGCCTTGCTGCCCTCCAAAAGCCAAGTATTCCAGGTTGGGAGAGCTCTTTGCAAAAGACAATAATCCATTTGTTTCTGATTTGAGCTGTATTTGTGGAAGTTTATATTCCTGTTTATACCTACAGGTGCTCAGCAAGCATTCCTGTGTGGGAGCCAGTGTAGCTTTATTAATCAGACTCACATTTCTCCAGTAAAAGCACGGGCTTGTATTATTTTACAGCTGTGCTTGTGCAAAGACATGGAGCTCTGCCTTCTTTTGGTCTTCATCCCTCAGCAGCTGAAGGAGCAGGAGGCTGGAAATGCTGAAACCCAGGAGGGAGGCTTGGAAGGGAAAACAGGGAGAACATGAAAATTCTTCTGCCAATGTAAGGTTGGATCCTGAGGGCTCTCAGGGCTGGTGGCAGGCAGAGCAAAACTGCTGCTGTTTTCGTCCAGAAAACAGAAGCTTTAGTGGGCAGAATGGTGCAGGGACAAGCACAGTGAAAATATCTTACTGAAAATACTTAAAATTATCACCAGCATTTGGACTGTGAGCTCCAAGTTTCATCAGTTGGTTGAGTGGTGTTTGAAGGCACTGAGTGGAGGGTGTTTGCATGGGGCTGTCTGGCTGTGGTGAGCAGCGAAGGGCCCTCCTCAGGCTGTGCCAGCAGGGCCGGTGATGGGGGCTCGGGCAGGCTGTGATGCCTCACAATGTGCCCTGGGTTCAGCCATGGTCCTGGGGGGTCCTCGTGCTGGGTGTGAGGAGGTGGTTACTGGTCTGGGTAAGCTGAGCTGTGCTGGGTGAGTGGGACAGCCATCAGCTTAATCCTGGTGCCTGCTCTGGCTGCTCCGTGTATGTGCCCTCCTGGTCACCCCAGCACAGATATACCAAGGGTGACATGCCCCCCTGAGGTGCTGTAATTTAACTTTGATGTTCTTCCCCTCAAGAGGACAAAATACAGGTGTAGGGACTCTGGGGTGAGGCAGAATTGCCAAAGCAGGTTAGTGCATGACTGGGGAGCACGTGCGACCCAAGCACCAACAGCCCAGGCTGACCAAGGCTGCATGTTTTATTACACTGCCATCCCATGACATAGTAGGAAGACCTTTTAGTGGCCAAAACGTAGAAAATAATTGGCAGACAAGTAAAACATACAGAACAAAGGACATAATTCTTAAAAATAATCTTCAATTATAATGGGAAATTTCAGCCAAGTCCCGTATCGGCTGGTTTTTAATGCTACCCATTACCATGGCTTGGTGTAGCTTTTCCTACCACTTGGAGGTTGTCTCTTCTATGATGTTCTATATATAACAGAGCCAATTTTAGGAGCTGGGGGAGGGAGGGGATTTATTACTCTGTCTCAAAATCTACCATATTTTCTATTAAAGCTCTTTAAACATGGTGAGGGGGTTAGCAGTGCAGTTGATGCATTTAATTACTTGCACTGTAAATAATCTTTAGTAAGTTGTGGGGCCAAATAATGCATTTTTTGTTGTTTTTATTTAACATTGTATAATCAGTTTTTGTCATCACCAAAAAACATGAACCAAACCACCAGCAAACTTAGTGGTGAGAGGAGATGCACCCCAAGTGCTTCCTGTTCTCCTGTGCTGATGGACCAGCTCCACATCCCAGCCAGCCATGGGAAGGCAAAAGGTACCCAGGAATGGCACCAGGCAAGTGAGATTCCCCAGCAGGTGTGGCCAGGGCTGTTCTGCATGTACCAATTTGCCTAATCCTGATGAAAAGGACATTTTTAGTTTTGGGACTATGGGGGGGAAAACTAGACCTAAAAATGTGGGGTTTTTTTCCCTTTCAGGTTCAGCAATGTTTTTCAAGTTTTAAAAATTAATTTCATCCCATTACTAGACTAAAGTGGGATAACACTTGACCAGGCACCAGCCTCCTAAAGGCTCTTTTCCATTTAAAAAAAAAAAAATTAAAGTCCTACATGTGTTAAGTAGTCTTTAAGTAGTCTCAGATAACCTGTAATTTGGAGGAGGAAATACTTTTATTATTATTTTTTTAAATCTGTAGAAACTGAATTGAGATTTTTAGCTAAAGCAGGAATTCAGGCTTATCTCCAAAGCTGCCTCTGGAATTTCCATGCAGGGTGGGGTTGAGGTTTGGGAACACCAGAGGTGTTCACAACTGCAGCTGGGCCTGGTGCTGTGCTGGCCCTGGTTTTACTTACAAACACGCTCACATCCCCCCATCTGTTCTGTTCTCAGTGCCAAGATAAGGAGATTTGCCAGATATAAAGCAAGTTGATATATTGGAAATGTATTTCTTCCAAGTTCTTTATTGTATCTTTCAATCCAGCCCCTAAATTCCACCCCATCCCCAGGCCAGGTTGCCAGAGCCTCATGCTCTCCAATGGTCCAATCATGGTCCTATTTCACGAGTGGGTACTGTGGCAGTTTTCATTTTCAACAGAGAAAGACAGAAAAAGAGTATAGCAATGGATTAGAATTTTATTTAATTTTCAACTGAAACTCCCAAAAGCTCACTCTCAACAAAACAGCTGTAATATTATAAATGAACCTTTATTAAAGACACTTCAATGCCATTTGTTAGACACTTCAATATCTTACATGTTTTTCAATGTACAACATTGTACCAAATTTTCTAATAAATAAATAACTTTGTACACAAAAGTAATACTTCCTCTTTCACATTGCCTCTTAGAAGCAGCAAATTCACATATTTAGTGGAAGTCATGACATTAGGCAGTTAACTTTATTCAGAAACATTATTTTCAAATGTTAACGTGGCCAATATGCTTTGTATCCACAATGGTGATGACATTTCTGCCAGCAAAACAAGTCCATTGAATCATTCCCATCTTCCCCACATCCCTGGTTCCATGAGTCTGTTCTGGAGCACTTTTCCCTTCAGTAAAGGGAAAACTACACTCGGTTTATAATTTTCTAACATCCATTTCCTTTGCTCTGAATAAACTTGGCACCCAACATAATTCGCCACCTGTCTCAAAGTGCAAACGTGTCGAGAGTCAGGAACTGGTACAGACAGGTACTGGCTGAATTATGCCTCGATTCATCCAGGGGCAGCTGCTGCTCTGCTGGGCCAAGAGGTCCTTCCCTCAAGGTAAGGCTGGGCAGGACCAGCTTGTTAGAAAAACAAGGGGCACCTTTGCATCCTGCTGCTCCCTGAAACCCCCCAGACATGGCAGCACTAGGGCAGGTCCCTCAGTAATGGATCTGAATTGAAAATTAAGTGTTTAACCTTAATTAAGTGATGAACCTTATCTCTCTGATGTTGTTTTGAGCCACAGTCCTAGCAAAGGTGGATTCCCACCAGACTCAGCTTCAGTGGAACTGGCATTGGAGTTGTTCTTAAGGAAAAAATTACCAAACCCCCCAGTAAACCTTCCCCCAAAGTAGTCATCACCAGAATTAGCAACCTCATGTTAGCAGAACTCAAATCACAAAGAACTGGGAGTCCTCCATCCACAGGTACCAACACCAACAGAAAGCAGCCCTTCTATAAATAAAAAGCGTCATCGTGAAGTCAGAAATGAAGAAGATCTGTTTGACTGAGGTGGGTATTTCTTTATCCCCCTCCTCAATTAATGGATGAACTTACTTAAAAGACCACATAAAAATATTTGGGACATTTCCATTTAACAGTCTATTGACCCATAAATACACATTTTCCCTTCTAAATGAGGGTATTTCTGACTAGCCCAGAATTGCTCCACAAGGCAGCATAACTCACTTGAAGGTGGTATTTTCACACACAGACTCTGGCTGCAGATGGGGCCAATGGTGTTCAACTACAAAGTGTAACATTTGTGTTGCAGGGAGAAAAGTATCAGATGAATTAATGGCACAGCTGTCCCCTTAGGAGTGCGATTCCGTTTTGTTGTCAAAACAGCTCTATGGTTTCGAATCCCCTGAAGAACAGATGTATTTTTTGGGTGTGAAAAAGCATTACACTGGCACAAGTTGTTCCTTCTAAACAGGGCAAGGCTGGATCATTACAGACACCTCAGACACGTAAAGCTGCATGTGTCTGGGAGGGAGCACCGTGGTGATCAGTGCTGTGACAGGTAACACCTTCTGTGACCATGCTTTTGAAAGGTGCACTGTATGAGACCACCCCTGGTTTACTGCATGGGTTATTTATTTTGGTAACGACGGCTTCCTAGTCATGACAGCCTCTTCCTCTGGTTGTTTTGGGGCTCTGCACTGTTGCTGAGTTATTTAGTGCCTCCTGTGTGGTCCACTCTTAACGTCTCACACAGTTGCGGTTCAAATACTAATTTTTATGCAGTTTGAAAAATAAAGGAATTTAAGTTCTTCCACCAACAGGAAAATATCAGGTTGCTATGTAATTTTTCACTGCTTTTTTTCCTTATAAGCTTCATTTGAAGCAGTCAAAGATCTCTGTTTAAATGTGTTAAGTGCAATAAATTTCAAAGGGGAAGGAAATTTGTGCTAAGTAACCCAGTCAATACTTAGAACCATAGCTTGGGTTGTAGGGGACCTTAAACATCTTTTCATTGCAATGTCACCTGCCATGGGCAGAGACACTTTACACTAAACCTGGTTGTGTCAGCCTCATCCAACCTGGCCTTGTGATGGGAGCAGCCACAACTGCTTTGGGCAACCTGTACCAGGCCTCATCATCCTCACAGGGAAGAATTTCAGTTTCTTCCATATAACCTAAATTTCCTGTCTTTCAGTTTGAACCAATTACTTCTTGTCCCATCACTACAATTCCTGATGAAGAATCCTCTGGCTCCCCTGAAGCCCTTTCAGGTACTGGAAGGTGCTGTGAGGTCACCCCACAACCTTCTCCAGGATGGAAAGGCCCAATTTTCTCAGCCTGTTTCTACAGAAAAGGCACTCCAGTCCTCTTATGAACCTCATGGCCCTGTCTGGACTTGTTCCAACAGTTCCCTGTCCTCCTTATATTGAGGACAACAGAACAGGATGGAGCACTCCAGGTGGGGTCTCAAAAGGCCAGAGTAGGGGGACAAAATTCCCTCTGTCACATGCTGCCCACACTACTTTGGGTGCAGTGCAGGATGTGCTGGATTTCTGGGCTGTGAGCACACATGGCTGGGTCATGTGCAGCCTCTCATCCACCAAGACTCCCCCAGTCCCTCTCCACAGGGCTGCTCTTGGTCACTTCTCCATCCAACCTGTACCTGGATTGCCTGGACCCAGGTGTATTTGATGTAAAGGAACTTCCACTGAAAAGAGGACAATCCCTTTGGAACAGTCTGGCTTTTTAAAGTTCTTTATGCATTTAAGGCACCAGAATTATTTCTCTCACAAAGTTTAACAGCAACCTGATACTGAAAACAATATTGCCAAAATTGTAAAATTTCACTCAGTTTTCCATGCACTAAAGATTAAAATAGCCTCTGTAAAAGATATATATATATATATTTTTATATATATATATTTATATATGAAAACTCTTATGTACAATTGTATCAAATACTTTTCTCTTTACACAATAATCCCTTGCATTTATGTGCTTCATATGCAAGTTGACTTTTGAACACTTCATACTTCTCAGGGAAGTTTTAAACTATGTACAATCAGGTGACGCTCGAACAGGAGTTTGTTCCCCATACAAGCTTGTTTCTCATACCTCAGTTGGTTGCCTTTGACAGGTCATCAGTTCAAGATTCGAGGTAGAAGTAAGTAGCCTATATACTCTGTGCAAAAAAAAAAAAAATAAAAAAAATAATAGTGTGTTTGTTAATTTGCACGTGGCAGTCTGTGCTCTCAGTCCAGCTCGTGAGTGGAGTCACAGGGCTGGGCTCTGCTGGGCAGCAGAGCCTGCTCCACCTCTGCTTCGCTCTGCAAATCCAGTAGTGCTGAGGGCATCTCGGGAAGCACATTCAGCTGCTTTAATGACCCTCCTGCTGCTGAGGCTCGCACCAAATTGAGGTTGTTAAGCTCTGAAGGCTTTGCTGCTGCTGCTTGTGATGAGCCTGCAAAAATGCAAGGGGACAGCGGGGTCAGTTGATGCTCAGCCTGCCAGCACTCCCCAACTTCAATAGCCTTGGAGGTCTTTTCCTAGACTCTGTGATTCTACTCTGATCAAACCAACCCCTTGGCTCTCCTTCACACCCCTGACCCAGCTGAGGAGGCAGCTGGGAGCACACAGGGCCCTGCTATGACCTCAGCAGTACATGTGGGGAGAGGAGTGATGGCCAGGGCTGCACGTACCGTGTGCATCTGCGAGCAGCGGGCTGGCCGTGCTCACAGGCCTTATCCTGTCGTGGTTGCTGGGATAGAGGGTCCCATCTGTTTCCACCCTCTTGCCACTGGCAATCCCGTTGCAGGGCTGAGGATGAAGAAGGCTGGTGCCTGCACCCCTCTTCCTGTTCCGTTCCTTGCTGCTCAGTGCGTTGGGGTGGGTGTTATCCACAGTCTTAAGGCTCTCGGAGTAGTACTCGGAGTCCTTGGGGTAAATGTGGACGTTCATGCTGTCTGTACTGCTGCTGCAGTCTGTGCACACCGCGGGCAGGCTGTAGCCTTTGGAGGGGAAGGAAAAACAGCAACAAAGAAAAGATGAGCAGCTGGAAGTGGTCAGCCCTGGAGCACACAACTCACGGATGGGAAGGGCAGCCCTGTGGAATCTCTCACTGAGTAACATGGACACTTCTTGGTTTTACACAGGGCTACAACACACCTGTTTTTCAGAACTCTGTAGCCACCATCACTAAAGGTAGTTCCAGTTAATAGGTTTGTGACTTTAAAAAAAAAAAAATCCCTGTGCATTTCTCTGCTCTTCTAGACTTTCTAGTCAGGGTAGAATTGCAAAGTGGAACTTTCCTCTACCTGCTTTAAAATACCAAGTTACCTTTCTTATTTTTGTGCTGCTGCTTTACAGGGACCACCATCAACTCACACTGTTATCTCAAGATATGTAACCTACTGTTGTCAGGAACAACACATGAGCCAAAATCAAAGCAGCAAGCAGCAAGAAGTTTCTAAATGTTGAAAGTTCATTTTCTTAGTGCACTCAACAACTTTCCGTTTTTAAAACTGACAGTTTCTCCTGAAAATTTGTTTCACTGTCTCTTACAATATAGCATCAAAACAGAAAACACAACCTAGAAGTACAGAACTGTAAGTGAAATACCCAAGAAAACTGGCAATGTGCAGAGGCAGGTGTAGTGGCAAAAACAACCTTTAAATTTTGAAAATAAATAAATTAAAAAAGGCTGAGCTTTGAAGTCAACAGCCCCTTTCAAAGAGTGTGAAAAAATGTACCACCTTCAGTTTCAAAGTGCTCTCACATTTTAGGAATATCTCAAATAAAAATTCCCATCAGCCAGCTGCAAGGAATGGCAATTGCGAGCTTTAGTTTGCTTTTTTCTGATAGTTCCTCAAATTCCAACTACCCAAGCTTGAGAGAGGATCAAAGAAAGCACAAGAAAGTAAATTTACTGTGCTTGCACCTGAGAATCGTTCTGGGCTTTTTTTATTCTGAGGTTAACAATTTCTTGTATTAATTCTGTCTGACTTGGAGGGCTTTCTGATCTGTACAAACACGAAATGCCTTCCCAGATTAATGGGTTTTGTACCTGTCTTATCTGGAACAAGCATTCCATCAGGCATGTCTTCGGTTTTCCAAGTGTCTTTATTATAACCAATACACAGCTTGGGCTGTCTACAACCCACAGCAGGAGCTTCAACATCTGGACACCTTCCAACATCAGTCTGACACATACCTGTAACAAACAAACCAGCTGGTTAAAGATTACAGCCATCTGCTCCCAGTTAAATGACTTGTTAATCTTATTTCTACTGCAAAAGGGAGAAAAAATAGCAATGGAGATAATAGATAATTTTCAGGTAACATTTAACAGAATAAATCCTGCACAATCTCAGGAGAATCTCAGTTCAGAACACTTCTCCTAACGTGCTCTGTTTAAATACTGTAAAACCCCAACATTTAATTTCTAAGCCTGAAGGCAGGGACAGGCAATGCTAATGTATTTTCTAGTAGAGCTTAACTATGGGTAAATCTAGTGCCAAAAAACTAATCCAAAATTAGCAAAAAAATAGTCCTTAGGGCCTGACTGAGCAGTTTCTGAGGCAGTCTGCTTGTAGGAACACTTATTCCTGGGAGAGGAGAGCTCTGTGAAGTCAAAGACCAATCCCTGCTCTGCCTAAATGCAGCAGGCTAGAGAACTGCATTATGAAGATCTCTCAGATAACTCAGAGCAAGCACAGAAGTATTTTGGGCTGTTATTTCTACCTCCCCTTATCAAGTTCAGATACAGCACTGCAGAAACCCCCCCTCCTGCCCCATTCCTCACCGTTGCTGTCTATGTGGCCGTTGGGCTGCTGGGTGTCCACTCTGATGGCCACATCCTGCCGGTCCGACAGAGTCCCCTGGGAGGACAAGTAGCTTGGCACGTCAGGAGGCACAATGGTCTCATCTAGAGCAGTGGGGAGCAGAGAAAGGTCAGTTCCCAGTAAGATTTTCAGAAGCATGCAAAATCGTGTTGTCAAGAGAGATTTGAGACCAGATCTAGAACTGGTATTTTCTTTAGATGCCACATAAACTGAGCTGCCTAAATATTCTTTTCCTCCCTACAAGCCTCACTCCTGATTTTTCAATGCTTAAAGCTGCGAGAGAGAGTGCTCATAAAGGCACTTTTGGGTGTTTGCATTTGGCATGGTCAGTACAAGGCAGGTGGAATGGAAATGTTTTTTCAGAAAAAGTAAACCCTTCCCTTTCTCCTGAAAATTTGGAGTACCTCCTTTGGTTCAGGTCCTCTGTCTCCCAAAGTCACAAGTAAAAAGATTCTGGAAAAGTGTCCTTTGGCTCACTTAAGCAAGCAAAGAAGTCTTAAGTCCTTTATCTGTCCTTGGCTCTTTCCATTTTCTATTGGGGAATTTCAGTTTTTCTTGTCACACAAAACCAAGTGAAACTCTATTACACTGGGCATGAAGCCCTAAATTTTAAGGACTAAAAAAAAGGAGTTAAAAAAGAAACTCACTAACACATCACACTGTTGATAGGGTATCCAAGACTTCCTACCTAGCCCATGTCTTTAAAATCCTACTGTACTGTATTCTAAAGCTAAAAATATAGGAAGGTTGCAAATCCCAGCACACTGCGAAGTCTTAGGCTGGTTCTTCCATCCTTCTCTTCTGTTCAGAGGCTGCATAACACTGAGAGCAGGAGCCTTTATTCTCACTGCATGAAGATCTCTCAGATAACTTATTTCAGCACTCTGAATATCAGGAGGAAGCAATAAACACTACTTCTTCCCCTAAAAAGTAACAGATACCCAGCACCAGCAGGGCTACAACAGCTCTTGCAGCTAACATGGAGAAAGGGATTTCAGCTTCAGAGTCCAATTTTTCTAGTGTTGAATTCAAACTCTATGAAAATTGAGATTCCCAAAAAGTAAGACAGGTTCCCAGCATCATGGACATAATCCAAACTGTCTCAAGAGTTATCATTTATGGTCACAGGAACATCAAGGAAGCAAAGCAATGGCTAGAACTACTGCCAAGTGGAAAAGACCTTCCTGAAGAGCAAGCCAAGGGGAGAAATGCAGCTCTGAACATGCTTCAGCAGCAAGAGAAGGCTGGTTCCAGCCCTGTGAGCCAAGAGAACCACGCAGATAAGCCAACTGCTGCTCCAGTGTGATTGTGTGGCTCCCTGACAGGCCAACTCAACCTCAGCGGGACATGTGACAGCACAAAAGGTCAGAGGAAGCCTCGGCAGGAGGCTGGATCTACCTGTGTTGGTGACACTGTATTCTTCACTCTTCTTCCTGGTTTGGTAGATGATGCAGACCCAGACCAGGGAGGTCAGCACGATGCTGCACACCACAGCAATGGTGATGATCCCCACTGTGGTCCGGTCCTTCCTGCAGCCCAGGGACTGCAGGATGCTGACTTGGCTGTGCGCGCGTTCCGTCCCCAGGGTGTTGGACATCTCACAGGTGTACTTCCCGGCGTCCTCCAGGACAACGTTCCTCACGATCAGCAGCTGGTTGCCAGAGGTGAAGTGGTGCCTTTCTGTCACGACCAGGGGCTGGTCGCCTTTCAGCCAGGTGATGCGGGGTGGGGGGCTCCCTGTGGCTTTGCACTGGAGCGCCACGGTCTCACCTACGGACACTACGTGGTCTTCCAAGGGATGAACCAAAGATGGTGTCTCTGCAGGAGCACAAACACAAGAAATTAATTCTTGGGTACAGTGTAATAACAGATTTAACAGCATTGGACATTCCTGATGTTCCTGCAGGCACAGCAAGCAATACATGAGGCCGGCACGTGCCCAGGAGCATGGCAGCTGCAAACGACAACAGACCTAACAACCACAACCAAGGCCTCCCGTCCCATAACCAACTGGTGTTAGTCTTCCCAACAAGAAACAAGCCAAGGACAAGAGCTAAAAGCTGATATATAAATTATTTTGTGGGACGCAAGAGATGGAGTACAATTTCCTTTTGAAGGACACCAAATAGGCTGGATGCAGGGGCTTCCTCAGCACAAGTGAAAATGCAACTTGCAGCTCCTTCTCTTCATTAGCACCATGTTTTTCATTAGTTAACCACAGTGTAAAAGAACGAAACAAGACAGAGCATGGACTCTGTCACTCTCTTCTGTATCTGCAACTGGCAGAGAGTTTAAACAGCCATCCCTCCCAGTTCCCATTTCCAGACCACTCATCTCACCCAGGACGGTGAGGGTGGCGTTTGCCAGCACGGAGCCTGCGGAGTTCTGTGCCGTGCAGCTGTAGACGCCCATGTCCTCGATCTTCACGTCCGTGATGAAGAAGACGTCGTCGTCGGGCATGACGTGCATGCGGCGCTCCCGGGCCGCGGGGAAGTCCGTGCCCCCGTCCTTCTGCCAGGCAATCTGCGGGGTGGGGTGTCCCTCTGCTGCACACTCCAGCCGCGCCGTGGTCCCCGTCCGGCTGGTGATGTCGTGGGGGGTTTTGATAAATGAGGGCAACACTAATTAAAAAAAAAAATAAAAAAATAGGGGGAGAAAAGGGGGTGAGCAATACTGTGAGGAAAACATCTTCTGGGCGGTTCTGTTTTCCTTCCCAGGCAGGAGATTGGTGTGACCAATATCTGCAGGCAAGAGGATGGCCAGCTGCCTCTGCAGGGTGTCTCTGAGATGCTGGGGACTAACCCTGTGTTTTCTACAGGACACACCTGTCTGTAGAGTCCATGACCCCCCCAGTCAGATCATTAGAGCTGGGATCAAAACAAAATTTTATCCTGTGATTAATCTACAAAAAAAAAAACTATTATCTTTCCTACAGAGGATTTCCTATTACTACATCCCTCTTCTTTGTACCCTTTTGTATTTTAATTAGCCCATTTCATTGGGCAAAGATTCTACCCGAACAACCAAAGAGAGGTAGCTAAAGCTGTTAAGAACATGCTGATGTGCTTGGCTGGGTGGCAGCAATCACAAACCTAGCACGTGGTCCTCACAGGGCATTTCTCAGCATCCACCCAGATACAAGCAGCTGCTGGAAAGAGATTAAGAGCTCCTCACCATCAGGAATGGGCCCTTGTGAGTAAATACCTGCCAAATGTGGGTCCCGAGGAGCTGTGCAAGAGCTCAGGCTGAGGGAAGGACTGAGAAAGCAGCTTCTCACTCACCATTAACGGTGAGGCGGGCCTTGTTGGAGTAGGTGGAGCCGAAGTGGTTGGTGATGATGCACTGGTAACGCCCCTCGTGGGCGAAGGTGACGTGGCGCAGGTGCAGGATGGTGGTGCACTCCATCACCTCCCCGTCCTTGGCCCGCACGTGGGCGAAGTTCTCGATCTCGGCGTTGTGCAGCATCTCGTTGTCCTTCTTCCACGCAAACATCATGGGGGAGCTGCTGCTGCTGGCGGCCAGGCAGGTGAAACGGATGTCCTTGCCAAGGACGGCCACCGTCGTCTCGGGCTGGATGATGATCTGCGGCTTGGGGAAATCATCTGAGAGGAAACAGCAGGAATAGTTAGTGCTGGACTGGCAGGGAGGGCTGGAGCGAGCCAAGAGATGCAATGAGAAACAAGTGGTGAGTAAAGGAAAGTTATTATTGCACATCTGCTTTTACACCAGCTGCTGACTACAGCAGGAAAACCACCTGCTTTTGCCAAGGGCTGCAGCATCAAGGCTGGCTCTGTAGTGCAGGTGTGCCATGCACAACTGCACTGAGTGCCTGGTTAGGTGAGACTCTTGTTCTTCTGATTCCTTCTGTCACCAGTGGGCTGAGACGGTCATTTAAGTGACCTCAGACACCTGGTCTCAAGGTGTCTCAACATCTTCACCAATGTAGGTGAACCTTAGAAAGATACTATGGTCTGAAGAAAATATCCTTCCTTGTACAACTCAGGCATGAAGAGGATGACTGAAATTGAAACTTCACCTCCACATCTGCATTAGAGTGAAGCAGGAAGGGAAAGCACTGAACAGGCTGAAAATGCCACCCCTAGGGAAAAATGCTCACAAGAGGTTGTAGTGAGCTGGAGTTGGTCTCCTCCCCAAGGTAAAAAGCAGAAGGGCATGGGGAAATTGCCTCAAGTTGTGTCGGGGGAGGTTTATATTGGCTAAGAGGAAAAACATCTTCACTGACAAGGCTGTCAAGCACCAGAACAGGCTGCCCAGGCAAGTGGTGGAGTCACCACCCCTAGAGGTATTTAAAAGACATGCAGGTGTGGCACTCGGGGACATGGTTTAGTGGAGGGCTTGGCAGTAGTAGGTTAATGGTTGACTTCAATGAGCTTGAAGGTCTTGTCCAACCTAAAGGATTCCATGCCTCTACACAGCCTGCACTGTCAAAGCAGAAGCAGCTGTATTTGCCTGTCACCCATCTGGGGTGGAAAGCTTCACACACCCTCTCTCTGCCCTGAAGACTGTTGGTTTTAGCAAGGTTCCAAGCAGATTCATTTATTAGATTTCTACAAATGGTGTAATTTAATATTTGACTAAGGTTTAATTAAACAGCCAGGCCTCTGGAACCAGGAGTACTAGTGCCTGGAGGACTTGGCAGGCACCGGGAAGCAAAGCTGTCTTTGCTTTGTGATGTTGCTGTGGGGATGAAGCCTTCAGGATCTCTTCTTCCAGATGAGCATAGCAAGCCTCCCAGCCTGCTCAGACAGAGGCCACCTAGGCAGAGTCCTGCCACTGGGGATTTAGGAGGGACATGGGACCACAGCTGGAACAAAGCTTCTGCTCCGTGTTCAATGCAAGTCATGCATTCAGCTTAGTAACTAGTGTTTGCAAAAGCTCATTTTTCCCTCAAACTGCCATGTGCAGCTCCACCCAGAATCCACATTGGTTGGCTCTGAAGCACAGAGTTTGGCTCCCGAGCCAGGCCTTTCTTTTCCCCAAAAGCTGGATATATGAGCAGCATCTATTTGGCCTCCTCTGATGGTTTAAATTTCTTTTTCTTTACGAGAGAGGTAGTAGATGTTTGTGTGTTCTGGGTATTAAGTAAAGCTGCTTTTCAACCCCAGCTCACGTGTAGAGTCAACTGCAGTGTTTGGATCGGCCTATCAGCTGTGATGGAGAGAGTCTCCTCTGTTTTTTGTTTTTAACTCTTTGTTATTCCCAAGAGGGAGAAAAGATGCGTGAAGAACACAACGCCACAGAATGAGCTCAGAGGGGAAAAAAAATACAGCTGCAGTCTTGATAGAATCAAACTCAGAGGACTGAGAAAGCCTCTGTGCAGCCTCATCTGGAAGTGGAACAGGCATTAGTCCCTTTTGATTTAATACTCAGAGAGCCCTGTAAGGAATACACTCGATGCAAGCAATGCGCTGTGTGGTTTTGGTGGGAAATAAATTGTAGCCAATGACAAATTTTTAAAATGCAGGCTTGGGCTTCCTTTGATCCCACTGAATAACAAAACAAAACAGAAACCTTCTCGTAATAACATGCTGGTCGTCAAAGAAGATGTTTCCCAAGTGAGTCCTACCCTTCATACAACCTCAAAACACTTACCACACACAAAACTTTCTGGCAGGATGGCAAAAATGCTCTTGCTTTTCAGTGACTCAGGATGGGCGCAGGTGGCCACCACAAAGGACTGCAGCTCCTTCTCCACTAACCACTGGGGCAACCACTTCAGCTGGCAGTCACAGAGGAAGCTGTCACTGTTTATGTGGCTGCAGGGAAACAAAACCAACACAAGCCTGCTGTGAGTCCTGCATGCAGAGAAGGCTGGAAGGCTCACAGCCCTTTCATATTAGACACATTCCTCCCAACCCCCCAGCATGGGTGGAAGCAAAAGGACTGCCGTCCTGGAGGCACTAAAGATGTTAAATACATGACACACTTAAAAAGCATTATCTCCACATAGAGCAACCCACTCCTGTACTACAGTGACAGTCTCCAGCATATTGTATTTATTAACCGGCTTCCAGAGTGGTCCCCAGGAACAGACGAGCAGTATCATCCCTGGCTTAAGGGAGGCAAGGTGAGGCAGATCCTCTACAATGGAGAGATGCAGTGGAGGCACAAGGCAACAGCACAGCCCATCCTGCTCCTACTCTCATCACCACACATGTTCCTCCTCTGACTCTGTGGTTTGAGCATCTTTGGTGGAACCAAATTCTTAACTGCTGAACAGTGAGAGGATGTCCAGCTCCCTGTCAAGGCCTTCACTTCCTTCCGTGGTCAATTCCAAGGCAGTAGGTGGAAAGGGCCTGGCCTATTCACACATCACCAGGGTGAGAGGTGTAGCTGGAATTGTGTTTACTGATTAACAGAAGCAGTGGAAGAGAAATGACCAAAGATATTTTTGTAAACCCAACAGAAATAGTGACTAGTTTGGGAAGCGAAACACAAAACCATTTCTCAGCATCCTGAGAAATCTCAAGTTCCAAATCCACCATGGCAGGTGGTTGTCACTAGGTGATCTTTCAGGTCCCTTCCAACTCAAACCACTGTAGGATTTTATAACTCTATTATTCTAACAGTAACTTAGCACTTTCTGTTAGGGAAAGAGCTGTGAAAAAGGAGAAAATAAAAGGATTCATGTGTTTTTTTTAATATTCTGGGCCAAATTGTGGCTCAGCATAGCTGAGGCCAGTGAAGAACTGCAAGTTTACAAGAAGAGGAAATTCAGACTTTGGTCCATGACCATAGGGAAACCCAGTCAGTTCCCCTGAATCAAATGTGAGGGTGCCTCAGGGACTCAGAAAATGCCCCAGAGAGAGAAGGCCCTGTCCTGCAATACTACAAGTTGTGCAAGAGCAGGCTATCAAGAGCACAGCAGAATCCCAACTCCAGAACTGAATTCTAAGATGCTGATCTCCTTCCATTTTTCTACCCAATACTATTAAGAAATCCAGAAGTTTGAAACTAGCTGGGAAAGGGAAAGAGATGGACTGCGGAGGGGAGGGACTGAGAGAATGCAGGCATTTGATTTTCCAAAGCCCCTAACACACAACAGCATAGACCCTGCTGGCTAACTGAGACAGGTCACAGAGCCCCTTCAAGCACAATGCATTCTGCATGTACATGTCCTCTCTCTGAACTTCTCCATGGTATAAACATCCCTTCGCAATACCTCACTAACTCTTCCCTAATAAGATCAATCTTTCACCTCAATTTTGTTTCAAGAGCCAGGTCAAAAGATAACGTGGTTAAACACACAACAGACATGCAACGTTTATCTTACTCATTCCCAGTCACTGGTATTAAATGTCATTATTAACAGTGACCATCTGATTCGCATTTCCAGTGTCAGAAGAACCTGTACCTGACCAAATACTAAGTGATGTTGTGTTCCACAGACCCTGCACTACACTGCAGAGTGTAGCAATGCACTGAGAGTAGATTAAATATTTATAGAGAAGAAGAGAAAAGGAAACCAGGCAGGACTGGAAACAGTGTCTGATAACAGTGCAGAGCCCTGGCCTGGAGCACAAGCAGCAGCTCTGATAACACATCCGTATTTTTACACCAGAAGGCTGGATGACAAGTGGATGCAGTTCAAATAGTGCTTATCACTGAAATATCAATCCTGTGTGTGAACCCTAAACACAGCTACAGCAAGGGAGCAGATGGGCCACTGGGAATTAAATCCGTGGCAGTGTGAGGATAGCTGGCTAACAGGACCAGGGCTGGACTTCCTGAGCGGAGATGAATAATTGCACAGATGCAAACCTGCTGGAAGAACCTGTTCCCATGATCTAATTTCACTCACTATTAAATGCGAGACATTCCCCTGACAGCCACTCATGTGTAAAAATACTCCGCAGAGGAGGGTGGAGGGGAGGAGGTAGTAAGTGAGTGGAAATGCAGATAACACCCTTGCTCCTGCTCACGTCCAGGGCGAGGAGGATCCCAGGATCCCTCCCCAGTGGTGTGTGCAGGCCAACCACTTACAGCTGTCGCAGGCTCCTCATCTTGGCAAAGGCATCGGCCTGGATGGAGCGGATGGCGTTGTCCCCGAGGTTCCTGCAGACACAACCACAGACGACGTGAACTGAAGGGATGCCACGGCTGGGACAGAGCAAATGACTCCAGCAGCAGTTGATGTGGTAGCTCCTTAAGGCCACGTGCACTGGCAACTCACAGAAATGTTCCCCAAAACACCTTAACATTGATTAAGTATTCCTGAACAATAGTCAACCAACAAAAATTGTGGGAAGAGATCACCGAGTCGTTCCCTACCCCATCTTCTCACTACATTTTCTCAGTCTCAGTTACTTCCATCATCCAAAGCTCAGAAATTCCTGAGACCCCTCAATAACCAAAGACAGTCAGGGATATAACCCATGTTGGACCTTCAGCAAATATAAAGAAAGCAAATACATGTATTGAGCATCATCTGAGCAGTTATTTGAAAGTGACTTGGAGAGGATACTGTTGTGTTTGAAAAATCATCACAGTGTCTCCAAAAAAAGAGATTCTTAAAAGCTTCCCTCACAACTATTACTAATTTGCTCTCCAAAAAAGCACAGTGTCAGATTTAGGGCTCAAGTTTACTGTGTGACATGTAGGGCAGACAAACAATGCTTGAAGAGGAAAATCTCAGCAGATCTTTAAGGGCACCTTTATTTGGGAACTCTAACCCTTCAAAGAGTGCTCTTGATGGCCATAACATCTCATACACTCAACAGCCAATAAAACATGTACAGCACAGCCACATATACTTTAACTTGTCTTAATCCAGAAAGGAGGTTATTCATGAATCTCTGCTGGAGTCATCAGCCTTGGGACATGGAAAAAAATTAGAGGCAGCCAAAATGTACTTCTTGCAAATGGTTCTAAGGTGTTTGTGCTGAATGGGAATGTTCAGTGCCTGCATCATAAGCAGTCGTCTGCAACATGTGTCACTGCCAGGGCCTGGATTCAGCAGGGAGCTGGGGCAAGGGAGGGGAGAGGGCTGCATCTGAACCAGTGGACTATCACTGCTAGCAGCCTGCAAAGCAGCAATGTGCAAGTCAAAGCGATATTTACCCACGAACAAATCAAAAAATTAAGGAGCATGCAGATTTGCCATATGTTCTATAACTGTTCCTGGCACAAAAAAAGGCCAAAGTTGAGGCGGACTTATAATGAGAAGGAAGCAGGTGGCCCCCACAAATGGACTGGCTTCTCAGTTTACAAAGACACTATTAAATTGCTAGCAGATCTCTCAAGTAGCTACTTTTGGCAGACCCCCCTTCCCAAACTCCGAGGCATGGTGGGTTACTCACAGGTGCTCCAGGGCCTCCAACCCTGAGAACGCTTTCTTGGCCACCGACTTGATCTTGTTTCCAAACAGAGTTCTGTAGTTTCCAAACATCCAGTGCCAGATAAACAGAAAGAAAATGGGGAGAGGGAGGCACAAAAAGAAGGAACACAATTAGTGTGGTTTTATCTGATATACGCTCTCAGTGTAAGTCCCAGGAAATCTGAACTGCACAGAGATTAAGAGGGCTGAGGCACACTCGCTTTCCTGCTCCTGAAATTATATCCTTTTATCTGTATTTGAATTTAATAGTGATGACAGCACAAAAGGGAATGCGCCATACCATGTAAAAAGACAGGTTTGCTCCTGTGCCTGGAAACCAGCTTGCTGAGTGCCAGAAGGTCCCCTCTATTCTTTGCAGGCTGGCTGAGGACAGGATTAAGTGCAATGACAGTTTAACAAGATACTGGTCTCTCCCTGAAACACTTTTAATTTCTGACTTCTTCCCAGATAGGAAGAGTGGTGATTTATTCACTGCTGCTTGGCCTGGAGGGCCATCAGCACACAGGACACATTCACACAGCAGCCGACTGCAGGGACTGCTGATTCCTTCCTTGGCTCATTACAAATATCACTGCAAAGTAATATAATGCAACAAATCATAGCCAAGTGGTAACTTCAAGGGGCAAAAGGTAGAAAAGGTGATGTCCAGATCTGAGGACAGTGTTTGCTTGAATCCGTGACCAGGGAGCATTCCTCTCAATCAGCAGCAGCACGAGAGGGACTATCAGTGGGCAACAGCCAGCTGGAGAGATCCCAGCCCAGCTGCCACCTCCAAAGTAACAGTTCTCTATAAATATTGAGCAGTGGTGATTGGCCAGAGGCAAGGTTCCTGCCAAATGGATAGTCCCTTCACCTATTTTAATAAAACATCAACCAAAGTCATTAAGGAGGCACTGCTTTCCTTCCCCAGGCTCAGTCTAAGGTGGTGCATCTCCAGATGCATCTTTTATCACCACCTGCTTCACCTGCTTTCAAATGTCAGGGTAATTTGGTGGCTCAGTACTGGCTCCCAGAAAGCTCAGTTTGTGTGTGGATAAAGCAGTAGATGCCACAGTGGGGAGAAAGGAAAACTGGGGCTGATCAAGCTGATATGACAGAGAGCACTGTATCACAACCTGTCCTTGAAGTCTGTTGTCCTTGGAGGGAATCTGGGTGCCTGCCACTGGGCAAACTTGGTACAAAACCACTGCTGAATTTTCAGAGCTGTGTCCCTTCATTAATTATTTCATTTGAGGTGAAAATGAAGACAGCTTTGTAGGCATGCTGGTGGCTGAGTAAAGGCTCCACATAGCTGCAACCTGCTTTATCAACAGTGTTATTTTAATTGTCTATAGTGAGCTTTACTGAGCTGCTTGTTCCAGCACTGAACAGAGAGTGCATCAGTGTTTTCGCTCTGGGTAAAATACCCCCAGCACCAAAGGATGTGTGCAATCATGTGTGTAGCATCACTGGCAAAAAGGATGTTGCATTAATGAAAGCTTTGAAAAATCTATTAAGATTACTAATACAGTAAATTATTTACTATATGCAAATTCTGGCCATATGGCTGCTTCAATACACACTGATTTCTGAAATCCCATTCCTAAATAAGGGTGTTGTAAGAAAGAGATAAGGGTAAGAAGGATGAGTGGAACTAGCCTCAGATTGCGCCAGGGAATATTTAGATTAGATATTAGGAAAAATTTCTTCACAGAAAGGGCTGCAAAGCATTGGAACAGACTAGACTGCCCAGGGAAGTGGCAGTCACCATCCCTTTAAGTGTTCAAAAAACACGTGGGTATGTCACCTGAGGACATGGTGAACACGGTGGTGGTGCTGGATTGACAGTTGTACTTGATGATCTTGAAGATCTTTTCCAACCTTAATGAACCTATGAAAGTCAGATGGGAATCTGTTGCTGAAAAAATTATTGTGAGTTTGGGTTTGGCAACTGGAGATTCCTATTTACTCTTTGTAGTAGATTTTGAAAATTGGAGATACTGATGATATCTGGTTACTTATCTGTGCAGAGATAAGCAGTATGTCTGGGGATGGGTAAACACCACTTGTGTAGGTACACACAACTTTATGGCTGCACATGAGAAAAACACAGCACATATAAAAAAGTCAGGCCTCGGGGAACTCATGATACTCATTAAGCCTCAAAAATACCAACTAAATGCTTCTCCAAATCTGAAATGTTAGAATCCAGTGGCCCCCTTCAAAGGGCTGTGGCAAGTTGGAATGTGAAGGCAGCAGGATGCAGCTCACAATTACCCAGCCCACTGCCATTCCAAAACACTCCTCCAGCGGCAGAACTGGGCACAGCTCTCCCAGCAATTGCACAAGTGTAATTACACGCCAGGCACAGAATTCATTAGAAAGCAGCATTTTCTCCTCTGGCCAGTTTTGCACCTGCAGGAAGACCTCAGTTGCTGAGTGAGCCATCAAAAAACCGGCTACATTTGGCAGCTTGAATAATTAGGCACCTTGTTGTTCCCCAGTGATTCCACGGACGCTTTTCATGCTCCGGTGCTTCTCAACTCCCTTTCTTGAAGCAATATTTTAATTTAGGCCTGTGCTCTCCATCCTGGAGAGCTTCATATATAATTCAGAGAAGGCTAAAGTGACCGGCCTCCCCATCTCTGTTTAACACCTTCATGTCAGCGAACAACCCTCTGTGTGCTAAACCCTTTCAGAGGCTAATCTGTGCCAGATCAAAGGGGAATGGCTTTTAAGGCAATCTCCACAGAGCTGAGGTGATTATTAATTCATTGGAAGGTCTCCTCTGAAGTGCCCATTTATTTTTTGTATGCTAATGCATTTAAAGCCGGTGATGGTTTACACACGGGCCCTAAATCACACAGTGAAGTGTTTGCTGAAAAGGCTGATCTTTTATTTAGGAAAAAATCCTGATACTCACTTCAGCCTTAGAAATCACCAGTTTGGGATTTTTGTGCTCATGAGCTGAAACAGTGTGTGGAGATCCCTTTAAAAGTTATCACTCCCAAGTACTCTCAAAACACTTCAAGAAATATTAATAATAATAAAATAATCTCATATTCTGAGGGGTTTTGGTTGACAGTGAGTGATCCCAGCAAGCTGCCTGTCCTGCAGCAGGTTTGCTCTGTTAGGTAGCCAAACCACTCCTGCCTGCACGAGACCAACCTGATCCACATGCTCTTCCAGGCTGTGAAATATGCTGCAATTCCCCCCACAAACCTGTCCTGCACATGTCCTTCCCTGCATCCAACTAGACTCAGAGCTGGCCCAAGTCCATGTGCAATGGAAGGTATCTGTCAGCAACATGAAGAAAGATGCAAACCCAGCTTCCTTAGTCTTGCACAAGCCTGTGCCACATCCTTTGCCACTGGCAGCCCAAACCAGCCATCTTTTGAAGGTGTTCCTTATGCCACATGACAAACATCACATCGGGCCACGGCTATTTCACAGGAGAGAGACAGATACTCACTGCCCAGAACTCCCAACACATAACCCCACAGGCTGCCCCTGCTCTCTTCTTTCCTCCTCCTGCTCCTTGCTGTACCTCCTGGCCTCTGCCTGACCCCCACAACTCACCAGGGTTCACTGTTCCTGGCTGCTGAGTCAATCCTTTTGCTGAACTCTTTCCTTCAATTCTGTCTCATCTGGCTTTTCATCTCTATTCTGTTATCTGCACCCAATCATTTGGGGCCACTACATTTGCTCCCGTGCCAGTGGCCATGCTGGAGGGATGCCCTGCAGTGGATGTCCCACCAGGACAGCTCTCTCTCTCTCTCTGCTCCTTTTCTCCACCTTCTCTCCCTTGTCAAAGCAGCACTACAAAATCCCTACAGCCTGCAAACACCAATGCACAAAAAGTCTCTGTTCCCATTACCCTCTTAGCTGCTCACATGGGCTCACTGGTTTCCTCAGAAAAACAAAAATCTTTAGTCAAGCAGACAACTCCCCTTCTACCCACCACATCTGCTCCTCTGCCTTTTTTGTTGCCACTCGTGGGAACATTTCCCAGCTCCACGTGCACAGCAATCCCTACTGGCCTCTCTCTCCCACACACTACTGCTACTTCCCTGCCAGGCTCTCCCTAAACTTAAATCCTTCCCTGCCTTCTGCCTCACTTTACTTGCAGCTACAACTCGCTTCCCCCCTCTCCCTGAACCCAGTGACTCCCCTCAACAATGATCAAATGGCATCTCTGTGATTTCAAACTCCTCTTCCCTAAGCATTACACCCCCACAAACCCTGCCACGGCTCGTCCTGCTCCCCGAGGAGTCTCTAATGAGAGCGTGACAATACTCCGCCTGCCAGGATTCATCCCAGCCATCTGCTATCCATCGAGGTACTTTTACTGCACCTCTGGCTGTGCCATCTCAGCATCAGAGACAGCGGGATGGGGGGTGCCGAGAGCTTTCAACAAAGGCAAGAGGTAATGATTAGAGACTCTTGATTTGTCACAAGCCATCAGAGGACTCCTCTGACAGGGCTGATTTATATCACCCATTTCAAATGGAATAGGAACTTGCACTGAGCAATGTGAAAATCCTTGTGAAGGCCGAGCAAGCCATAAACATTTGCGAGGCGCATGCTTGCCTTGGGTTTCTTTTTATCTCTTTAAGAGCCTGTGCCCCATGGAGCCTTTTATTGTCAGTGCACATGGAAGCAAGCCCAAAAGATCACTCTCAGACAGAGTATCCCACAGAAATGAATCCTGTTTCAATCCTCTGTTGTAACAGGAAGTGGGGTGATTATTCTCTTCTGTTTATTGTTATTTGCTGCATCAATCAGTGCTTCGCTGGAGATTGCAAGGGGTCCTTTTTGGTGCTTGTTTGCTTGTAGAAGTGAGGAACAGTTGTGCAAAGGTTTATACACGAAACAAATTCCTCTCTCCCGTGTCTCTCTGAACTATAGTACGTGGTACTGTCTGTTCACCACTTTAAAAGAAATAATTGCCTCACGCCTCCTTAGAAACATCCTTTGCAACTCTTGCAGTGAGCCTGTGAAACTACTACATTTCTCATTTGCTGTTGATTTTTATCTTGTTCCGACAGGGTGGAAAGGCTACATCAGAGCCACAACAAACTGGTTTGCAGATTTCCAACCCAGGGACACTCACAGTTTGCTCAGGTTCTCCAGGCCTGTAAAGGCTCCGTTGGTATCTTCTATTGTGCCGGAGATGTCGTTGTGGTCCAGTTCCCTGGGGAGAGAACAAGAGAGAGCTCAGGATCAGTGCCTTAGTCCCAATGTCATTAGTACAAACAAATGGAAGAAAGTTGGAGAATGCCACATGAGAGCTTCCTATTTTCTCCTGACAGTTATCAGAAAATCACTTCTCCTGCACTGACCTGTGCTGGGATGGAGCATTCCAGAAAGAGCCCTGCTTGCTCCTAGCTGAAACCCTCTGAGACAGCAGCAGGGGCAGACACTTTAACATACATAAGATACTTTTTAACAAGTAGTTTCAATCCTTTTCTAGTTCTGTGCATCCAAACAGTACAAGAAAATTTAAAGTGCCAAAACTAAACTGAAAGAAACAGCTGTCCTTAAATGCTACAACCATGAGTTCAGATCATTTTTGCTATTCCAGTGTATACATGTACTTGTCTATAGCTGCATCTTGGTGTATTTTCTATAAAGCTGCATTTTTTCTGGCACTGAACTTGGAAACTCCACAAAGGAGACCACCAGCATCCCTGCACCAGCCTAACTCTCCCTATNTTTTTTTTTTTTTTTTTTTAAAAGAACACCCAAATGAGTAAGAATTCCTTTTTCAGAGTTAGCTTCTTTTGGCTTTCAATTTGACCATCAATTACAAGAGTCAAAGAGGTCTGAAGAAAAACAAGCACACAGAACAAACACAGAGATCCACAAAAGCTGTTTAAACAGTCTGTTTAAAAATCCTTCTCTCTCAGCTTTAATTCCAGCTAGCAATGAATACCCAGCAACACAGACAGAAATTCATCATTTCCAAAGTTAAGTAAAAAAGAAAGAAAAACTAAATAGGCTTTGTTGGTTTTGTTACATCACTCTGATTTAAGACCTGGCAAAACCCAACACCAAAGCAAACTTCACCATCCAGATAACCCCTGAACCCTCAGGTACTTCTTTTGCACCTTTTGAAGATGATTATCGAACCATTTCCAGACAAAAAATATTAAGACCAAAAAAAAGAAAAAAACAAACACCCTTGCATTTTGCAACACTCCAGCTTCTTGGCTCTGCAGCACAAATACACAGTAATTCACACAGAAGAAAAAGGAATTAAAAAAAAAGGTTTTAGTAAGAGCATGGTTTTCCTCAGCCAAGATGGAGCTGAGAGGTTTGCTCTCAGTACCTCAGCTGGCTGCAGTCTTTGCTTCTTTCCCAGCTTTAGTGTAAGACCTAAAGATGTGAAGGGAAATGGCTGAAAGCCACAATTCCTGTTTCTTAGCTGGCTTCAGGCTGAGACCTGAATCTCATGTCCCTGGGGAGCCCTTAGCCAGGAGCACACTGTGGATGTCAGGGAGATCTGTGGGACACTCTGTGCCAAAGGGACAGAAAAAAACCCAACATCCCCGCGGGGTGTGGGTGCACATAATGCTGTGGTGGCACAAGAGACAAGTCCAGGAGAGACCCTTTGATGTGCTGGCATGTCCAGCACTGTCTGAGTGGCACAGGAGAAAATACATCCTCCTGGAGCTGAATTTCTACATTTTCCCTGTGGTTGCCAAGCCAATGTCCGTTGTTCTGTTTGTTTTTCAAGGGAAAATCCCTTCTCAGACATTTCTCGTCTTGAGTTTCACCACGGGCTACTGGTCTTTGGAGCAGCAAACCCTTTCCCATGGCACAGAGAGACAAGTGGGAACAGCCTGTAGGAGCTCTGACACATACTTTTATTAATTGACTGCCACACATTGTGTTTTCTTGAAAAAGGGGAAGAAAACGGTATTGCTTGTTCATCCAAAGGCAACTCAAAGGTTTAGTGTTAGAAAGGAGGAATAAAAACCTTTTTAACAAATGAGTGAAAATACAGAGAGGGAGAAAAAAAGAGTGGGGTATTTTGGCCCGGCTCTCTTTGTATTCCAACCCCTCTCCCAGCCCCTGTTGCCAATTTCCTATTCTTTCTGGCTGGCTGAGCTTGAATGCTCGCAGCCTTGTTAATCATTGTGCTCCGAGGTCTCCGGGCCTGACCTCTATTTGAATAGCTCCACATTTCAGCAGTTTCACACCCACCAAAGGCTCCCCAACAATAGCCCATAATTAAAGCATGCTCGGCTCTTTTTCACCAGGTGCAGGACCCAATAGGCCTTTCTCTTGATTAAATTAGAGCTCACTCACACACTCCCTCTCCGCCTCCCCCCTCTGCCCTGGACATAAAAGAGGCTCCACATTCACTGCAGAGCAAAGAGAACTACCAGCTCCCCTTCCCCTCCATTTTTCTTTGGAAACCTTTAGTTCCAGTCTTGACAGCTGCCTCAGAGAGGTCCCTTTCTGAATGCCCAGTGGCTGAAAGGCTTTGGCTTAAGTTTAAAAAAAGCAAACAAAACCCAAACTCACTTTCCAGTCACTTCCTTCACTATGAACTTCAATAAAGGAAAGAGTAAGATGCAAAAAAGTACTGTAAAGAGGGGAGATCTCTCTGTTCCCATTTCCTTTTAATGACTCAGGCCACAATGGGCTTCTGAAGAGGAATAAAAGTATCAAAGTGTGTTTTTTTCTTTTGAAGGGAGAATTAAATGACTGTGCTGAACCCAACCAGCCTGGGAGCGTGTTTGCTGCTGTAACACAGACTGTGAGAACTTTGTGGTGTGCCAGATGAAGGTGCTGAGCCTGCAGCTCCCAAAGAGGAGAACAGCCAGCAGCCCTGCAAGGTACCAAATGAGCAGAGACAGGCAGCACAGCTGCAGGAATGCACAACTAGAACAGGATTCCCCATCTTCTGATGTTCCTAAGACAAGCCCAGGTGTACCTCAATCTAACACAGCTCTTGGGTTTAAAGTCTGTAACTGCACATTGCTGCAGCAGGTTACACTGATCTGCCTATTGGCCTCTACTAGTCCTGAAATCTTAAAAGTTGGTATTTGGATTAGCAAGCTCCTTTCCAGTGTCACATTTCCAGGTATTATGTTGTGTCAGTGACATTAAAATAAAAGTCTGTGTTAAACAGCCACAGTCATCATCACTGGATGGATCACTTTGCAATTCAGTATTAGGGCACATGAAACTTTTCCCTTGATAGCATGAGATCATTTGGGGTTTCCAGGGTTTATCACGAAAATCTGAGCACAGAACATTTCATGATCCAAGTGAGCCCAATTGTGCATTAAAGATAAAGACTTCTGGCTACTCTCATGGTACCTCATGACTGGACTTGAGATTGGGTGAGAAGCTTCATGTGTTGTTACTCTTCTGGTACACCAAGCCTAACCTCTACATTTCTTTGTTTGCCATTGTTTTTTTTCTTAACACTATCCTAGCCCAGAATTTTGTATTTAATATTCAATTAAAAAAATGTAACAGCACACTAAAATTCTTGATAACACTTCTAAGAGCATATTCAAATTTCCAGTGCTGTCAGTGGAAAGGATCATTCCCTACCCCTCCTCAGTACAGACTGGCCCAAAAGAAGCTAACCTTTTCTAAGAATGTCAGTTAAGTCTATATGACAGCAAGAGAAATTCCACTATTAACTGCAGGAATGAGACCTCATGGCTTTTTGGACAACTGGGCTAATTCAGGAACCTGTCCTACATTTCTATAATTTTACTCCAGAGCTCTCTACAACACTGAGCAGTCCAACTGCAATCCTCCTAACTACTCTTCACTAAAAAATACAAGTTCATTCAAGTTCAATAACAGGACAAACACAACAGCTGCTGAAGACAACAGTGCAATACACACATGAGTTTGATGCCGAGAACATGGACACCCAAAGCATCTGCAAAGCAAAACCATCTGACAGAACACAAACTGTGGAGGGAAGATGGGTGTTAGCTGAGAAAAGCTGTGAGCAACTTACAGGACACGAAGGTTTTTGAGTCCCTTGAAAGCACCTTCTGCAATATGGTTGATGGAATTGTGGCTCAGCCGTAGTACGTGCAGCCCCCCAAGGTCTGCCAAGCTTCCCTCATCCAGCCTGGTTAGGTTGTTGTAGGAGAGTATTCTGAGGAAAAAAAACCACAATGGCTCTTGTCAATCCATCCAGTATTTTCCAAACTCCTCTGTGGCAACCAGTGCCTTCCTCCTACAACCACCTTAGAAAAGGTGATGTACTGGGTAGACACGTAACAGCTGGATTAGGAAATAAGACTGCAGCCTGTAAACATCCCATAATAAGCCCAAGGAAAAGCCTGAATAACCTGAGGGAGCAGGAGGCAGTTGGTACCTGGCTATGGCAAAGTGTTCTGTGCAGGGAACTGAGAGAGGCTCCCTATGAAGTGACTGAGAGCAACAGACCAACACATCCCCCACTGTCAGCTATGGCAGGGATGTGCTACTCCTGCTCCTGTACAGCTGGATGAAGGTCTGGGAGCACCATCCTCCTCAGACCCCCACAGGCATAGGCAATACTCAGATGGTTGTGCTCAATCCCTTCTCCTACTTGGACTCCCTCCGAGGCTTACAGGAAAAATCAGTCCCTCCTCCACGCCCTCAGAGGTGCAGAGTGACGTCAAACACGTGGATTTTGAACTTCATTCATGCTCTTGGCAGGGTCCAGACTTGAGTGCTCAGGAGGTGCCTTATCATTCTGCACTGGTGCACAGTGAGCCCCAGGCGTCTGGGTGTGGGTGCCTCCACCCCAGCTCAGAGCCAAGAGCATTTCACCACAAGGCAACTGAATGCTTCCTTTCATGCACAGGAAGGAGGAGGTATCTGCTGTAAACCAGCCCCCTTTCCTCCTGCTCCTCTTTGTCAAGGAATGTACAGTCTGCTTGAAAGCCTCTCCACTTACAAGACTCATTATTGGAGGGTTGTTTTTTAAATAGTTTTCCATCTCTCTCTTCCCCTTTCCCATATTATCTCTGTTTCGGGCTATTTTTTTAAGCCCTGCTCCTGCTGTAGTTTAGGAGCTGGTAGGAAGAAAGCTGCTTTTCTCTCCTAGGAAGGTGCAGATGAGGCTTTGGAGACCTGACATGGAGGACAGGCCATGGGAAGCCACAAGCCATCTCTTACACTGTGCAATCACCTTCCATCCAGCAGAAGAGCTGCAGTGTTGCTGCTGTTGGAGGTCAGCTGGGATTGTCAAATGAGGGACCTATCAAGATAGCAGCATGCACTGGATTTTTGGAAATACAGTAGTGACCCAGGGGCACAAGTCACTTCAAAGAATGTGAAAAAAGTACAGTTATGCAGCTTTGAACAAGCATTGAAATCCTTCATTGTACAGAAAACAAGAAAAAAAAATCTGAGTTCCAAACCTCCAAATTCCTCTTCTAGTACTGCCTGTTAATGAGTCTGCTTAAAAATGTGTCTAGGGCTTGCATGAAACACAGTGCAAAGCCAAAACCTAAGTCAAAACAGACACATACTCTGAAGCTCTGAGAGTGCAATTTCCTTGGCAGAAGTGCTATCTTTTAGTTGTGTCAGTGTGCAGAGGGCAAACTCTGGAAAAAATTGTGCAAAGATTAATGAGTTTGAAGGTATGGGACAACATGCTTTCACTCCTAAAGAAGTTGTAGTGTTAGGTATGAAGAACTGGCATCTGGTCAAAATTATGTCCTCACCTGCGATTAAAGAATTTGGCTTAAAAAAAAAAATAGTGTTCAAAAGTAATCCTAAACCTGGCTGAGAAAATAAATAGTTTCTTTTGATTCTACACAGAAGAGCTCCTGCCACAACTGGTGAAGGCACGTTCTCTCTGTTCATTCTGATGTCACCTCAAGAAGGACAGAGAGCAGCAGTACATGGAGATTCTCTCAACGGTGCAACCACATGGAAGGTGCCAGGAGGTATCACACCTGGCAGGGCTCTGCTTCCTGCCATGGGACAAATCAATTTGCAAAACAGCAGGTTTCCCTCCTCAGCAGTGTCTGTTGTGCAGCTGGGGCTCCTGCTGCCAGCCAGTTCTGGACCAGGTACATCTAACACACTTCATTCCCATTAACAACTGCAGGCACAAAGTGAAAGGGAAGAACCCAGCAGCCAAGTCAACATTTACCTCTGATGAAATCCTATGCTCCCATTGTGGATTTTTCCATGATGCTGATGCTCTAGCACCTGACTGGTGAATACAATCAGCCCTTTCTCATGCTTCTAACAAGGCAAGAGCTTTCTTTCCTTGTCAGCCTTTACATCAGACCAGAGCTGTGGGTTCACATTTTGTCCCAGTAACTGAATGAGAGACAACTCCTTCTTTAGAAGACTTTGTTCTATGGCTGCACAGGGAAGGAATTTCAGTGCTTTCTGGTAATTGAAACTCAGCAGATTTAGCAACAGTGGAGATGAGCAAGGATCTCCCAAATCAGGAATGAAACACCCAGATTTAACGAAACGCACAAGTCACTCTGGATGAATCCAGTGCTTCCTTTCTTCACCCTCCAATTTCAGAGCAGACCTCTCCTACGAGTACTCTTTGGCTGTGGGAGTTTCAGTTAGGAGATCTGATGGCTCCCTGCAGCAGCCTTACCCTAAAGGCAACACCTGCAAGAGCTTGTAATATTCTGCAGAGATGTGCTAACACCCACATAATCACCTTTCACATCTCAGCTACTGTCGTCTCTGCCCTCACAGAATCCTGTTTGTCAGGCTGAGCATGTCCCAGTGGCTTCCCACCACCTCACACCACTGGGCATTTCCAAATCTACCCCATCCTGCATCAGCACAAGTGAGTCCTGCACTGGGTTTCTGCAGTTACTGCAGAGGATGGCCTCTAACCCAAGAGAGCTCATCATTAGCACTGCTTGTTGGATGAGATTCTAATCCATTCCTGATCAGTGAAGGACTCAGCATTACATGTAGCTTCCAGGATAAACCCTGGGCTTTTGGAGGACAGTGTCAGGTAGAAAGGACAAGCATAGCTCTCTCTAAAAGAGTTCTGATGTTAGCCCTGTGCCAAGCAAAGGAGACCCTTAGGCACAGGTAGTTTTTGCAGTAACCTGAAAAATCAGGTAATTAAATGGTCACATGTGTATTTAACTAAAACCAAAAATAAAGTGTTTCCTTGCACTCAGAAAAATAACCCACATCTGAATGAATAAACTGGGTTCCACAGAAGATCACAGCTCATCCCAGGGCTAAGATGTTAATTCTAAACTTAAAGGAATTACGTGTGTCATGTCCACCTGTCTCTGATACCAACCTGTAGTGTGAGTCCAGAGTGAGGCCTCTGGCAGCAGGAAGCTGCTTTGCTTTGCTTTTCAGTGGAGAGGAGAATCCCCAACAATGTTTAACATTCCCAAACACCAAGCAGAAGGAATTACAGTTCCAGTAACCACATGTGTCAAGTTCTCCAGAGAGAAAAGTGAATCTTTCCACAGTCCCACCGAGGGGGATGACAGCTACTTCTGTAAATACTGCAAGCATCCATGTGTGTCTCTTCAAAAAGGCATTAAGCAGTGCTACAGACCTAAAAGACACCCTTGTGAGGCTGTCCTCAGCAGCAAGGCTTTCTTTCATTTATGAAACATGCTGTATGCACAGCTGGAAACCTCAGGAGAGCAAAGTCAATGTATTTACTTTTCAACAACTGAACCCTACAGGAAGGATAATGTGTAAACAGGAGAAACAAGGAGAACTGCCTTTCAAGGGCCAAATCTCTGCTGGTTAAAAACATGACTGTTCTTTGTAAATAGAGAGAATAAAGCAAAGCTTCCTTCAGGCTGTACAGTCATTATATGGCAAGTTACAGGTCTTGTTAACTTGCTAGCTGAAAGTGT
Source organism: Serilophus lunatus (assembly GCA_013399895.1). Taxonomy (NCBI): domain Eukaryota; kingdom Metazoa; phylum Chordata; class Aves; order Passeriformes; family Eurylaimidae; genus Serilophus; species Serilophus lunatus. The sequence goes on along the minus strand of VXBA01005506.1, from coordinate 951,158 downwards.
TGGCAAGCCACAGCTCACAAAGTCTCCAGGTCTTTTGGCACTGTGTGCTTTTAGTGGGTTCTAGTCTCTGTTTCTGGTGCAAATGTATTTCAATCAGGTGCCCTGAAGGTCATAACATAGGAGGCTACAGTTCCTGCATTTCTACAGGCTGATACAGCAGGAGCTGTAAGCCTTGTAACTCCCCTTTCCTGCCAACATTACACAACAGAAACCAACTTACAGCTCATGCAGCTTCTGGCAGAAGCTCCAGCCATCGGGGTTGATGCGGGATATGGAGTTGTTGCTGAGGTGAAGCTGGTGCAGAGAGGAAAGGCCATAGAGGGAGCCGCTGTTTACTTCTGTCAGGCTGTTATATTCCAGGTGGCTGTGGGGAAAAAACAGGAGGAATTGGCAGATAAGCAGCACTGGTCAAATGCTGAAGAATTTCTAAGAAGAATGGGGATTTTAGCCATTCATATACACCTTTTACACACCCATGTGGATACATGCATGTGTGGACGTTTCCTGTCAGTGGAAGGATAGAAATTCAAGGAAATTCAAGGACAACACAAAGGAAAAGCCCAGAAGGAGCTGTGACTGCAGAGATAAGCTCCACTGCAAGTAAACTGGGCTTAAAGCATCCCAGTCAAGTTTGTATTTGCAGAGTCTCAGTTGTGTGACAGCAGCATTGAGAAACATGCTGCCTGGTGACCTTGCAAACACACCTGAAAACCAAGCATGCTGGAAGCTTCAGGCATTTCTCTGCAACAACTAATCAGTTTGTTTTCTAGTAGGGAAAGAAAACATCACTAAAATAGAGCAGTTTTGTTTCTAGGTATCACAAGGGGTGGAATAATCGTGTCTGTAACACAGAGTTTTCCACACATCGGTCAAAACAAATTTACAGAAGCCAGATAAGCTTTCATTGAAAGACCAACTGAGATCACACTCAATGTTCAAATACTCAAACTTTCACAGGAATACTGTCATAGCTTAAAAAACAGGGCTTTTTTTCCTGAACATCTGGCAAAGCAATGAGCTTTAGTAAACTGTGGGTCAATTAACAGAAGCTGCTGCAGCACAGCACAGCTGTGGGTGTGCAGGACATGGAAAGAAGCACGAGAACGGGCACAGGTGCCCGACAGGAATCCTTGCTAAAGTGCAGAGAAGGACACGAAAGCACAGGAAACCCTGTGTGTTTAAGGGAAACTCTCCAACTTACAGCACTTGCATCTTGGCTAGACCCCAGAAAGCTCCATCAGTCAATTTGCTGATGTTGTTACGCTGGAGTTTCAGGACTTCCAAGCTGTCCAGCCCCTGGAACGTCAGGCCTTCAATCAGGCGGATGCGATTCCGGTTCAGCTCCCTAAAATCACCAAGGCCATACAAGTTTATTAAACCCCAGCCCTTTCTCACGAAGGCATCTGTGCAGCACACAATGGGGACAGCAATGCCAACAGCTCCTCTGTCAGTGGTTCCCAGGAGACAGGAGAAGCACACCGGAAACTTTCAATCCCAGAGCTACCCAGGGATGTCAGCTGGGTGTGATCCCTTAAATAAACTCACCCTGGGACAGGCTTTCACTACAGAGGAATAACAGAGTGCAGCAATTCCTCTTCATCCCTCCTCTCTCTGCATTTCATTTAAGCCCTTGATCCTTTTCATCAATTTTCACACTTCATGTTCTCTCAAGAGCAGGCATCGTTTGAACCAGTACAGTCAAACATCAGCATTATTTCCCTTATGATCCATTGTTTTTACAGGACTTGCAATTGCCCAGTAAAAATATGCTCTGAAACAAGCAGGTGCCCCAAGAACTGTGGGCCCAAGAGGAAACTTTATGGCCACGTTTGAAGGGAAAGCTTTCAGCTGCCCTGGTAACTTTTTTTTCCCTACTGTAAGAAACTAATAAAGAGTGAAACAAGTTGTTTCCAATAACAAGGCAGTCTTAGCATTTTGTGTGTACAAAGATCTCTAAAGTGCTTCATTAGATATCCTTTTCTTTTCCCTGGGTAAGGAAGGATTCCTAAACTTTGGTAGTACCTTTTTTTCTGAATAGCAATATGAAGATCATCACAGCACACTTCACCCACCTACATCAAACAGTCTTATGGATTGCTTGACTCAAACATCCCAGGTGAAAATCCAGTTCCATAAAGTCAGTGGAAAACTTCAACACAATGTACTAAAACTGAAGTGAGAGCTTTTAAAATGGCTACTTTTCCACACATACAAGACTAACCTAAGAGTAGTTCCCTGTTCAATGTTTGTATTCAGGAGAATGGTGGAGGTTACAATATGAGAACTTGTTTTGGAAAAGATGAGGAAGCCATAGAAACTTTTAGCTTACTTTTCAACTGCCTAAAAAAACAATGTTGAACTTGCACTCAAGTTGAGTTTAACTAAAATCAAGTAAGCAATTACGATTTTGCAGGCCTAAAGTCCCTTGTCACACTGCATTTCCTGGGCCATTAGTGAAATAGGCTTTGCCAGAAAAAGTACACAAATTCTACAACACATCAATCTGTATAACTTGCAATTCATTCATGTTTATCCACCGAGTTAAACAACCAGCTGTGAGGCTGTCATTAAGAGCACCAATTACTCCAACTTTCAGTGCAAACTGTGCTCCTAAGCAGACTGAGTTGTTTTTATTACAGTTCTGCACATGATGCAGTCAAACACAGGAGACTACAAGCTCTCACTCAATGGACAGTAACTTCCAACTGAGAGGCAACACACTTTTAAGATGCATCTGCTATTGTGACACACTGCTCAGCCCCAAATTTGCCATAAATTCTGCATGTATGCAAGCACAAATGCACACACATTCCTTGGGCACACCATGGCTTAAGGATTTGTGTCTCAATCAAGAGGTTGCCATTTAGAGGTGTGAGTTCCAACAGCTTTTGTGGACTTTATGTTTAACAGACAGAGGTCGACCTTTTGCCTATCAAATTAGATGGAAAGATTGCAACAAGCCTCAGGCAGAGCCCATTTCTCCAATAGCAGCAGAAGGGACAAGCTAAATAATTAGTGCTACTTTTTTACACATAAAGCCCATTTATAGCTGCAGATGTCTGTGTGTCCCCACACAAGCTGGACAACGACGATGTGTGTGTTAACTCACCCAGAGTGCTACTTTCTCTGCCCAAATATCACTGCACAGTTTAACAACCTTCTCTCATTGCATTTTTATTGCCACATAAAGATACCTGTGTGGTCTTGAAAAACTAGCATGGTTACTGAGCTCTGTCACCCGCAACAGAAACATCTCCCAAACCTCTCCTGTGCCACAGACATCAGCAGCTTGCTAAGGGAATGGATTTGCCTCACTCTGTAACCCACACAAGATGCTGATGTCTGCTGCAGAGGGATGCTGCCCTTCCCACCTGATCCAAAGAATGGCCTGAAAAGGCAACAGCTACAAGACAAAAAGAACCCTCTCCCAATATATTTCACTAGGTGCTGGCAGGGGACTAATGCATAGTGCATTCTACATTTTACAGACAGTAGGTGAGGAAGGGTGACATTTGGTGGGATGTTTTGTCCCCAGAAAGTGTGGCTGAGCTTAATTAAAGTAGACATTTCTACTCACAGCTGTATTAGCCTGGGCAGCCTGAATGCCTTGACAGGAAGCTGAGTGATCCTGTTTTTGCTCAGACGAAGCGTTAGCAGGGACCGTGACAGACTATCAAAAGCACCAGGCTCCAGGGTGCTGATTCTGTTGCTCCCCAGGTAGCTGCAATAAATCACAGCAGAAAAATGAACAGTTCTGTCAGAAATCTCCTTTTATCAGCATTTGGTTGGTCTCCAGACAGACTGGTGAAATTACAGCGATGGCTTCAAACCAGTTGGATTTCTGGCTGCACAAAGAGCACGGTGCTTTTCCCAAAGCCATGTGACCCATATGGAGAATTGCTGGGCACTTCCAAATAGGTCTTTGATACCCTCCTACTTCAGCAAGGCTATCAGGAGTGGAAGCCGGAAACTGCAGAATATTCCAGTGCAGGGTGTTTCTATTCATTCACCATTTTCCTCTCAGTATCTGTCCCAGGGTTCTCTCTTAGGTGGATCCTAGTCACGGCCACAGAGGCTCTTTTTATGGGACAATCGGGCAAACATCAGTAACAACACCACTTTCTTACACTCTCCTACAATCAGGACCAGAAACTTATACGTAAGCTTTAACAAAGGCAGATTATTTGTCTGTACCTCTTCAAAGGTACCTAAAACACAGATGATTTCATGTTTCTCTGAATATTTATACATCTCTATAGGGAAGGTATTACTCTGCTTAACCCCCAGCTTTCTTTAAATAACTAATGAGACACTTCTGTTCTTTCAGAAGCCACTTTTACAATGAGACAGTTGTTCTCCCTCCAGTCTTCCAAATGCACATGGGCTGAGCTGGGAAACAGCAGATACACTTCCCACTGGGGAAGAGACAAAGGTCTGCTGCAGCCAGTTCTGCTAGCTTGTAGGTGGCTTACAGCTGTAAAGACACCCACATCTGAAGGATGTATGGTAGCTTTTCTCTGCAAGACAATTAATAATAATCTTCAAGATTCAACAAGAGAGACAACGTGCTGCCTTTTAATTCTCCTTTCACTTAAAATCCGGACAAATCATGCCATACTTCTTACGTTCACTACTTCCCTTTTTTTTTTTTGAAGGTTTGAGGCCCTTTTCTCTGCTGTGGTAACTCAACAAAAGCTGTTCCCAAGAAGAAAAACTCACAGCTCCTTTATGTGAAGTCCCTGTGGAAAGCAGCCGTTTCGGATTTCCGTGATGTCATTGAAACTCAGGTCCAAGGTTTCCAGGGTAACGTAGGGCTGCAGTTGACTTGCTTCAATGCTGCGGATCCTGTTGTGATGCCTGAAACAGTCAGGAGGAGAAACAGAGACTATTTAGTTCTCTTAGACCAACAGAAAGAATACCTGAGGCTGCAGCAGGCCCCCAGGCTGGCCCTGAGTTTGCACACGCAGAGTTACGGCGGTTCTTTGACAGCTGTCCAAGGAGAAACCCACCCCAGAGAGATATTCCCTAATCCACATGCTGCTCCTCTGGCTACAGACCAGCTCACAGGTATCTGCAGGCTTACAGACACTTTTTCCTTCTACAGAACTACTGACTCCACTCAAGCCTGCACTTCCAAAATGGATTTGTTACATGCAAGGACTGCACGGCGGGATTTTAATCCCACAGGCAAGGAATGCTGCCAGTGACATCCGGAGATGATGGGACTTTCAGAGAAGGAAACAGATAAGTAAATACAATCTCAACAAAAGCTACAGAACCTTGTTTCTTTAATTCCTAAGGATTCTTCTGAAAATTCCCAGCTTTGCACTATGTTACAGCAATTTGTAACACACAGAAATAATGCAAGAAGGCTTGCAAATGTTCTTAGAAGTGTTTCTTCATCTTTTCCTACTTTTGTCCCACAACAACTCTGCAGTGCCAGACCTGCTCAAGCACCAACTGCAGGATCAGACCCTGCACTGATCACCTGCATTTGATGCAGTACAGCCCAAAGGATTCAGTCTAAGGCTTTTCTGTGGAGAAGGTACAACCAGGTGTCCTCAGGGCCTCCATGGCCATCAAACAGTTAAATATCTTTAAACCTCATCCATACTCAACAAGGTCTAACTAAAAATCCCCCGAGTCCTTTCCTATGACTCCTTTCTGGCCTGAATCAGTAGAGAGAAGAGTAATCAGTTAAAAAAATACATTGTGCATTAGTCACAAGAAGTAGAGCACATGCCTGATGTGAATTTAGACCAGTCACTGGTATTACTGGCAAGGCTGTGAGTGAGGCACTCCAAACAGAGACACTCACCAGACACTTGGGAACTTGCTGAATAATAAGATAGGAGAGAGAGTTCAGACAAGTCCTGAGCCTTAATCTGTCCAGCTACCTACTGGGTAACCAGAGGAGGGGAGAGCAGCCAATGAAAGCATTCCTGGATGCAAGTCCAAGCTCTCCCAACAAAGCATCAGCTCTCTGAAACACAAAACTGAGGGATGACCGACCACAGATTCCCAGGCACTGAAGCTGACAGCTGTCTAGGAGCACGTCTTCTCCAGCCTCATCCTCACTTCAGGCCCTCCCAGGGGTTCAGGCAAGTCCCTGTCAAAGAAAACCTCCCCCTCGAACAGAAAATGCCAACAGGCTCCCTGCACCGTGATCTGCTCCTTTACCCTCCCTGTTATTAAAACCAGATTGTTTCACCACCACATTTGCTGTTGTCTGCAACAGGAAGAGGGTAAAATCTGCAAACCCAGAACAATTTGCTTTTTGGAGACTCACCCTTTAAACAGCCAGCACATGACCCTCGTTTAACACTTGGGAAACAGGCACAGAAATTCTGCTTTGACTAAAGAGTCTCAGCGATACTTAATTCAGTGCAGGCTCACAAAACATTAAGGACAAATCTTACATCACTACAGCAATGTGCTGCTAATACAATAACACAAGCTGTCAAGAAAATCAAAGGGAAGTTATAATTTATGTCTCCAAACTGGTTATTCCGTGGGTTACAGGCATACAGGTCTCTATAACCACAAAGTGTAGAAAAGGCAATGACATGGCTGCTATCCAAATGACCAATACTCATTTACAGCTAGGAATAAGGACTGCATTTCCACATACATGCACCATTTAGAAGGTAAGTCCAGTGAATTTATACTATACTGAGAGTAAAATACAGGAAAAATCACTATACCCAGAATTTTGTGACCTTCATTAACTAAACACACAGGCAAAGGGTATTTTTTTTCCCCCAAGGAATAGTTCCTTTTTAAATTAACTCCATTAGCAGAATAAGCAAGCTCAAAAACTTCAATCTTTCTTTCTTTCTCAAAAGAAGGGAGTTCATTAAATGTGAGCATGATCCTGATTCAGGAAAGTACCTCAACACAGATACAACTGAAAGCAAGCCCTAAGCATGTTTTCTGGAGCTCTCCTGAAGTTGGGGCTGTGAGTTCAGCTCTGATCTCATCTAAGCTGTGATGGCTGAGATGAATCTGGCTGTAAATTAACAGGAAATGAAGGCTTGTACAAACGAACGTGGAGAACCTATAAATCACCTGACAATCCCTGCACAGGGCAGTTAAGTCTGCAAGGGACTGAAAGCACAGAGTGAATTTGGACATGAAATACTCTTAGGAAGCCAATGTTATTTTTTTTAAGTATTAATATTTCTGTGCTTTGGTTGCTCAACATACATCCAATCTGCCCGCCTGCCAGATCTCCCAGCCCGTCCCAGAAGAAAGACTTTAGAAGGGAAGAAAAGGACAGGAAAGAAATTTTGTTTGAACAGTGTTTGCAGTTTCCAGGTGACTTCTGTCCATTTGCTTCTTGCTTTTCATGTGCTGCAGCTGGCAGGTGAGATGGATGAGTTACTTTAGAGAGGAAAAAACAGGCTCTTTTCTCTCCCTCTCCCTGTCTCCTTCAAACATGGGCTAACTCCAAATCTAACTCTCAGCTCCAAACACCATCCCGGGCCAGTCCCAGCTGGGGAATGTCAGACAGTTTGCTGCAAAGCACTGCATCCTCTCAAAGCACTGCACTTCAAACAAAGCCAGCCCAGCTGACTTTTCCTATACACAGCATGTGATATGTAGGCAATGTTGCCCAAACCTTTTACTAGCTTGATTACAATTTATTTTTCATTCTTTCGGTAAGAGCTCAAATGTGATTTAACCCTTCCTGTTTTTACTTGGATCCTTTCAGCTCTTCTGCCTTTGTTCCCCAGCTCATTGCAAGGGTCCTTTACAGAAAAAAACCAAACCAGTGATGTTATGACTTTGCCTCTCCCCTTTATCACTGACTGGAAAAGGGCTGGATTTTCCCCAACTAGCTCCTTAGTTTACACTTGGTTGGCTTCAAAGGTGACAGATCAGATTTTAGTACCAATTGCCAAAAACCAGGCACTAAAGCACAAATAATTGGTGCTTGCACAACTAATTTGCCTTCAGGTGTCTTTTCCTTTCCCCACTCATTAGGTATCACAGCCTGGAAACAGCTTTCTCTGCCTCACTTCAGTCAGCGCTACCTCAAGAGTATACGATGACAGGGCTTCAATGTGAGATTGTGCAATTAGAGCCTGGAGCAGCAGCCAAGTCTCTGAGTTTCTATTCCCAGCTCTGGCACCAACTCATTTGCCTTGGGCAAGTTCCTTAACCCCTCTCTGCCTCTGGTTTACCAATGCATCTGAAAAATGACTACCTGGCTGGGAGGGTGCAGGACTGCCTTTGCAGAGGACTAAAAATCTGGAGTGAAAGCAGCCCAAGTCAAAAAGAAATAATAGGAACTAAGGAGCCCATCCAAGTCCATTTGGGTTTGTTTTGAATATGGGAGGATCTGGCTAAAACAGTTGAGCTTCCCAGCTCATATCCAACGTCATTCCCAGAGACACCTCATCTGCAGACCTTGAACTGAAACATCCCTGTGCCAAGCCAAGGTAACTCGGAGTCAGCTATGGATTACTTCCACCCTCTGAGCTCTGCACATATGGCACTTGTTCAGGAACTGTTTCACCCTCGGGTCAGCACCAGCTGCAGATGGAGAGGGGAGAGCTGGAGGGAGTCACCCTGCAGCCTGTCAGCCTAACCGGCCTGCACCCTGGTTCAACACCCCGAGGTAGCACAGCCCCTTAGCCCTGCACTTTGCACTGCTCTTGGAAAGACCCCTTGGGATTCTGAGAGAACTGGATTAACCTCAGCCAGCTCCTTGCTGAACCAAGCCCAGGAGGACCGTGTCAGGAAGCGAACGCGCGCTCTCTGCTCCTCCAGGCTGAGAAAAACAAGCAGAACGTTCCAGCAAAGCCAAAGCGTGTTTGGGTTTGCTCTGAGTCAGGAGGGAGCCCAAGGGGGTGGCAGGAAAATAACAGGTGGCAAAAAGTCAAAGGCTTGCAGCATTTCCAGGAATCTCAATTTGTATTTTAGAGGTAAAGTTACACTTTAATCCTGGTGGGTTTCCTCATTCGAAGCGTCTTTGTGAATATTTACTTGATAAACAGGCTGTGAAACATTTTCCACTAGACCTAATAGGAGAAGAATTCACCTTCCTCTTCGCAGCAAGCCTGTCCTTTGGAGAACACTAATCAGTTTAATTTAGACCATGGCTTCAAACTCCCTGTGTGAAATCGATGCAGAGAGCAGTGCAAACACGCTCCTTTGTTGTTTGAGCCACACTCACTCCCCCCAGCAGCTGCCCATTCGAAAGCTGACAGCAGAAAATCAAAGCAAGCAGACCCTCAGATGGGAACGTACCAGGGCCTTTGCTTGGACTGATTTAAATACAATCAGCACAAAACCTCCTGGTTTGGACAAAGCTTGAATTAAGAGTGCCTGAGCTGCTGGGAGTCTGCAGCGCAAATGGTCGGTGTGAAGGGAGGCCGAAGGCAGGCAGAAGTCACATGCTTGGCCTTCATGTAGTGTCAGCTTACAGATCTGGCTGGGCTCACCAGAAAAAAAAAAAGGAAAGCTGTAATACAGCAAAGCTATTAAACCAGCACCTGTTATAGGCATCAAAAATAAAACTGAGCTTCAAAAGAGAGGCTCCGCACCTCGGGAAGGGTTCTATTAATATGCCAGCACATTTTGAGAATCAGCAAAGGAGGGAGATCACAAGACTAGAAAACAGAGAGATCTAAAAGGTTCAGGGTTTGGTTAATGTTTCCATACTGGGAAAGCACTGAAGAAACTAAATGCTGAAAGGCAGAGTTATGGGGTTTGCTACTGAAGGGCAGGCAAGGTTTGGTGTCAGAGACAGGCCATGCAAAGAGAGGGAGATCAAAGGCACCGCAACAAGAGAGGGATCACATACACTGTGACTAAATGATGCCTGGTACCGCCTGCCCTCCTTCACCTCTACTCAGATAAGATGGAGATCTAGTACTGACCCTCCAAGAAACACTGAAGAAGGCTGAAGACATGGGCTCCTAAACTTTCACTTCAGATGATCTGGCATCTGATGTTAGCCCATCACTCACTACACACAAATAAAATAAGAAATGCAATCATTGTTTCAGAGTAGAATGCAGTGTCTGAGTAATTTTCTTGACAAGCAACAAGAGTAACTGATAATGTGGAAGATGAATTTTTGCTTACAACACCTTTTTCTGGTCACCTTATTACAACCAATAGCTGAAGATCTCCTAAGTGGGTTTTATCAATATATGGAAAAAAGGAAAGAGAAGAATATCATCAGGCCCTGCACATCAGTTTTGACTCAAAAGTTTAAACATTTTATCAATGCAGAACTTCTTATACGCTTTTAACATTTTACTGATAATTTTTTAAATTTTTTTTTTACTTCCAAAGACTTTAATTTCAGAAAAAAAAACATTTCTCTACTGTAACTTGTGAAGTGTCTGCCTTGGAGCAGTGAAGCCACCTCTGTAGTGCCAGTGTGTAAATCTGTGACACACTACTCCCTGGTTCTTCCCTCAAAAACTGAACACCTGATGTGCTTGAGCCCTCACACTTCTCAACTGCTCTGGAAAGCCCCATGAGCTGTCTGACACTTCTCATATCACATCAGCGTTTCCAGGACAATCCACAAGGCACAAGACTTTGGACCACTACAAGAATGTGTGCTTTTATCCAACACAACATGCACTGTGTTTAGCTGCATATGGGACCAGCCCCACTGTCCTTTCAGAGTAAGGCTGCTCGGATTATTGTCCAGGCAGGAAGCAAGGGTGCATGGAAGTAGCCCCCACTTTTCTCAGATGCTCTGAATCACTCCTTCCCTGAGGAATCCTGGCAGATTCCCAGGCTGTTGCAGAGACAGCTCTGTTTGTTCAGGTGCTGGCTGCACACACAACAAGAGCAGAGCAGTGGCAGACCAGGCAGCCACTGCATTTTATGGTCAGCCACAAAAAAAACCCCAAATCAAATCACCAAAAAAAGGCACTTGTGTAATTTTTTTATGGATAGCCAAACTTTTCCTTAAAGGCTTACACACTCTGTATGTCAGATCTTCCCTGTCCCCAGCACTGCATCAAAAAAAGGTCTAAGATGCAGCAAACAAAATCCACCAACAGTTTTACACTGTTTTTCACTTCAAATCACAAGAGCAATGTAAGAATAAGCTGAAGGAGCTACTCCAACTCTATCAAACTATGGCAGACATTTCATCTGCTGCACATCAGCTTCTAAACACACAGATGTCAGGGGCTTTTTTTTTTTTTAATCAGGTCATGTTCTCACTGTGATTTGTGGCTTGGGATGGAGAAACAAGAAGCAAACTACCCCCATGCAGCTGGGACAAGACAGAGGGTTCAAAAAATAATATGAGTTTTGTTGGGGAGTTTTTGGTCGATTTTTTTTTTTTGTGAAGGGGAAAGCAGCAGAAAAAAATGCAACCTTTCACAGTGAAGTGACTGCATCTCTGTTTCAGGTCATGGATGTTTGGAGCCAGAAAGCAGGCTGGGAGATGAGATTTGCTAATTCACCCCTTTGGGCTGGGGAGCAGCCAGCACCTGCAAAGGGCTGTGCTGTGAACTCTCTATTCCCACAAGCAAACTTATTACTCATGCAAATAGTTCCACTGAAGTCAACAGGACTATTCATGTGAGACCAGTGTGACCCAAGGGCTATGTTTTCATTGTCTATTAAAGGCTACTCTGTGCCCACTCACAGGAACAAGCCCATTTGCCTCTCATACTGCAACTGCTGACTGTAGTGCAGGTCAGAGCATCCCTGAGCCCTGGGTACCCAGCCAAGGGCAGATGCTATCATCCTCCTGCCAGGCACAGCTCTTTGAGAAAGCTCTTTCACATGGGTAAGAGGTGGAGATCAAGCATAATCTTTTAGAATCTGACTTTCATAGCAGCAGGACATAAGCAAGGGCCTAGATTTGATGTAGATTTGATGTTAAGAGGTTTTGTTTGGTTCAGTATGAACTGCAAAAAGAAAAGCCTTTCTTCTAATGTAACCAAGAACACCACATCCAGTGAAATACATATTCTTGTGGAATAGTTCTGCACTAGCATTGTTTATGTAAATTTTTTGACTTCTTAGATGACCTTATGCTGGGTGTTAGACCCACCAAGGTGAGTCATGTAATTTTTAAAAATTCTCTCCTTTGACTTGCATTTATTATCACTAGACTTTCACTTGTATCATATGATTTTGGATATTTTTTGCAACACACAACTTCCTAAGTCTTCACCATTTAATTCCACTGAGAGAGCAAAATGTGTGGGACAGGCAGGATTAGAAGTTAGTCATCTTTAAAATGGAGGCTGTCTTATCTCTTCAGTAGATTACAGAACCTGCTATGACATCAAAGCAAATTAAGATTCCTGAAGACAACACAGCCTCTGTTATGGGCACAGTCCCCCCACCAGCAATGGGGTGGTTCTAAGAGGACGAGCTCTCTTCTGGTTACACAGGATGCTCCATCAAGATTGTGCTTTGCAGCAGCTTTTTAAATGATGTATTCACAAAGGGCACAGATCCATTAAATAGGCTGCGCAAAACATCTTTCATTGTCTGGCACAGCTTCCCTGTAAGGAGCTTGCCTGAACTTTTATGAACTCAACCAGAGCACAACCTCATGGCCCTGTGTACAGCTCTGCCTCAAACCATCTCAGTGATTATCCTCAGAGTCACTGAGTGCATCCCTCAGTGGATGATGCACCTGCAAAGGGCCGGGGCCAGGTTATCTTCAGCAGGTTCAGTGCTGGTTCTGCAAGCACCAGTAGCTGTGCTAGTCTTTCACCCCCTTCAGCTCTCAGTCCAAACCACTGCTTCTGTCCCTTCTCACATTCCCTGACCTCAGTCTGGAGCAAGCACTGAGAAAGGCTGCAGAGAAGAGGAGAGGAGAGTGCTGAGCTCTGCTGAGGAGCAGAATTGTCTTATGGGAATAAAAGGAACAGAGTCATATAAGGTAAATGGCAGTTTTTACACAAGACTGCAGGAAACCACATGGCTCTGCACCAGCTGTCTGAACGGGGTCGTGGGCTCAGCAGAGCCTTTTTGAAGGAAGGGCTGCATCAGTATTTGAAAGGGGGCATTCAGTTGCTGGCAGATGACAGTCACAGCAGTGTTTAAATGTTCTACATCTTACAGCTACAGGCTGCCACTCTCTTACCCCATCACTGGCTTTTCCTCTTGCACTTTTACCTCATGGGCTTTCTTCTACTGCTAAGCCAGCCAAACTCAATTTTCTGTGACAAATTAAATGTATAATCCACTCCTTGAAGCCAAGAAAGAGGCAACCTGCACCCCCACCAGTCTGCTGCTCTGATGAGTTCCTGCTTTGCACAGCCCCACACTTGCACAATATCCATGCCAGGGCTGCTGCCTAGGTCCCCACACCCTTGTCACTGGCCTCAAACATAAGGCAGGTCTTTGACAATGGGAAGAGTAAATAATAAGAATCAGATCCACCCCAGATGTGGGGCAGCAATCCTGCCCCATTCCCAGGCAGAGAGAGAAGCCCCCTTTCATTTGCATGGCAGTCAAGTTTTGTGCTTCTAATCAACCAGGATGGAATTTTTATTTGAGGACCAAGAAAATCCAAAAGAACAAGGCACGGAGGCACTTTTATCCTTAAATCCTGATACTGATTTTAGCTTCTCTTTGTGTAATAAACGATCAAAGTAAAGAAGATCCACCACAGCCTAGTGAGTGCATGTGTTTTGTGGGTGGTTTTGTTTTGCTTTTGTCTCTCCACAGGAGTGAGGAGGGGAAAATACACAAGCAGAGAAGCAATTTAAGTGCAAACTAAATGTAATGGCTCTGCCCATGATGCTGCACTATCAATCCAAACCATAATTGCAAGCAGACTTCTTGATAGCGTGCACTGTCTGTGCTCTAAGCCATGGGCTTTTCCTACCTTTGAGAGTAACACAATGAAAACAAGTGGATTTAACTACACAAGAGCCCGGATGCCCAGGAAGGTAAATAAAGGACAACACACTTCAATATATCTACTTGCCAAACCATCAAACTCTTGAGTTTCATCGAATTTGCAGCAGAAGCTGCTAAAAGACTTGCTCCTTGAAGAAAGCAGTAGCTGAAGAAACACATTTTTGACTGGCCAGTCAAACTCCTGTTAACACTTGAGACATGTAGATAGGCTGGTGGGTTAGTCTGCTCCAACATGACACACACTTGTGCTCTGTTGAAAGGGCTTATCAGTCTTGTCAGCAAGGTCGAGGGAACAGGGGTTGCCTCTGGGCAGACTCCACTGAGCTCTGCTCACACTGCTCAGCCTGCAAGAAGGAATAGCTCCTATGTGGAACAGCAACGGTCAAGTTAGCAAAGAAAACAGTTGCTCTTAAGTTTAGGCACCCTGTTATTAGTAAGGCATGCCAAGTAGGAAGGGTGGCTTCAGGAAACTGCAGAACAAGGTGTCAGAAGATCCAGGGAACAGAAAAATTGAGCTCTGGAGCCAAACTGGTAACTGTGCTAAGCCAGGCTGGGGTAAAAAAACTGTCCAAGCTTCCCTGCAGCATATCCTGTAAAGTCAGTGGTAAACATTCACCACCACTGCATCAGTAAGTTCTTCAAGCTTCCTTAATAAGACCATTTACTACTTAAGCTCCTCTTATTTTGAAAAAGATGACAGATCTCCCAAGAAAACAACACAGAAAGCAAAAAAAAAAAAGTCTTCGGCAAGATAACCAAAAGGTGTTCCTTTTTCAGGGCACCTAAAGGACTACAGGAAGGCCAACACTTTGACCTGACTGCTCCTGCTAATCACCACTCTGCTCAGTGACTCCTTCCACACAGCGTGTGCCCTGCAGTGTATGGACTGGACATGGTATTTAAAGTCTAAAACCGAGCCATTTATAGTCTCTTTTTCTACTCCCCTGCCCAACTTTTTTTTCCTCTGCTCATACCTGACCACAGTTGTCTTTACATCTCACGGCCCTTTGCTCCTGTTTCATTTTCCAGCTGCCTTTGCTATTTTCCCTGATGTGCAATTGGAACATTAAATGGTTTGACAGGCAGAACATGTACTCACCCAACCACTTATTCCCAATCAATATTCACGTGGAACTCCTGTTAACAAGCAAGAGTTATGCACACACACTGTGAGGGGAGGGTGGCCTATTAAGTGATCACTTCATCTAAAGGTATGACAGATCACTTTCCCATCTACCTTAACCAGCAATCACATTTTCCACACTGCACACCCCCAGCAGGGCTGGTTTTGCAAGAGTAAGATAATAACTTTTGACATGATCTCTATTGTTCACCTCTGCAATGAATCGGGGAAATTTGACACGTGTTACAAGTAACAGAAAATCCAGCACACAGCCCGCTTTTAGTCACGTAAAAATAGACTTTTTTTATAAGTCTTTTCCAACCTGCACATGGGCAGGGTCAGATTTTAGAGAACACTCTTGATAATAATGCTTTTTGCACTGTGCTATTCCTAATGCTGCCATGGAAGCCACGATGGAAGTGCTAAGTGTAGTACAGAGGATAAAGTAAATGGCACAACTGATGTGGTTTAAAGCCTAGTTTAACAAAATGTGGGCAGGATTCATTCTTCAGTATCTCTGCTAAAACAGTTTTAGCCTTGTTATATGCAAAGGAACTAAAGGATATTGTCAATCTCCGTAGGGAAGCAGGAACACATACTGATAAAGTCCTGATTTTGTTCAGTTTTTCAAAAATGAATCTGTCAAGCTTTCAGAGAAAAATGGGTAGAGAATTCTACCCAAAAATAATTTAACTTGCTCTATAATTGCAGCTTCAACTTTGGTTTTACTCACCTCTGAGCAAAGTAAATATCCATTACTAGAAGTTTTTAGGCAGGAAACTCCAACATGCTAAAAAAACTTTCAGCTTAGCAAGTTATTTATATTTAAAATCTGCTCAGTCTGTGAAGACTAACAAAGGAATCGCTTCTGTAGACGTGTGCTTTATTTGCCATATGCCATTAAATGAGACAGTCACTCTACCACAGATATTAATAGTAGTGAGTTTAGGCTATTCTAAGGCTCAAATATGAGGCTATTTTTCATACTGACCTTAACAAAAGATCATGGTTGCAAATGACCCCAACAACTAATCTGGGCTTGATCAGCAGAGGGACAAGAACGTGGAAACCTTCTTGTGCACTGCACATAACAAGCACCTGCCCCTAGAAAATGCACCAGGAGATGTTTTACATTCATGAGTTGTATCTGCCCTGAGGTGGATCCTCTTCAGCTCAGAGGAAGCTGACCCACCCTAATGAGAATTTACTTGTTCTTGGGGTGTAATGAATACATTGGTCACACACAAAAAGATCCTGTTCCAGTATTCCAACTCCTGACCTTGTGCTCTGTCCCACAAGACCATTTCCAGACAAATACTCCCCCAGCATGTGCTAAGCAGCACAGATACCAGAACAGACCTGGCCCAGCTCAAAGGCAATTCTCTACTCAAAGCAAAAGCTGCCACAGCTGCACAAAATGTTTATCCTCATCAGTAAGTGCATAATAAAGTAGCCTCAAGGGGTAACTGGTATTTCATGAGCTGACACCAACTTTCACTATCTTTTTCTTCTGGCCAATTCTTACACTCCTCTGTGTCCAGATTACTTTCTGATGCTCTTTTGTTGAGTCTGATAACTGTGTGCTGTACTGCCGCTGCTCTTTTAGAAGAAATGATTACTCATTTCCCTGGAATAGCCTCAGATCCTTTGCCATTTCCATGTGCTCATGTTATATCTAAAAGCTCAAAGAGAACATGCAAATTATTAGTTCCAACAGCCCAGAAGAGAAGTCAAAACAGCATCTCTTCTGGTGCTTGGGAGCACATGATTAATGAGAATTTCCTCCACTGGGAAAGGCTCTAGCAGTTTTTGGCCTCAAAAGTTTGCAGACTTTACACACAAGAGCCTTTACTACAAACTCTGAGCAAAACAAACAGAAGAAGTGGGTTTCAGAATATCTTTGCTGCACACTGAACAGCCTGACTGCCAGCACTCTTTTTATTTCCCCTTTCCACATCAATACATCCAGGCTCAAAAATAGCAGCTCAGTAGTGTAGCCTGTACTGTGGACCAAACCCTCAGAAAGCAGCTCTCCCTTGCAGCTCTGAAGGGAATTGCCTGAGTAAAACACCAGAGAATTGGTCCCTGCAGACATGACACAGCACAGGGGATGCAAGGAGGGGCTGGGGGTAAATTTGCTCCCACTTTTATTTCTACACCTGCGTGTACAGCTTTGCCTCAGTTCCCAGAGAAAGCTTTCTTTGTGCCAGTAATGAGGCAGCACGGGTTTCCGAGATGCCCAGGGCACGTCCTGCACACAATCAGAGCCTGCTGACTTCAGCCAGACCCCGCACAGGGCTGAGTCTGAGTCATCTGCAGTTTGTGCTTATGAGGACAAAACCTCTTGCTGCGACCCAGATGGAATTAACAGAGCAGTCTCCTTATTTCTAAATTGTTAGATCATCCCTTTTTAACTCCAGCAAAGATGACTTGCAGCTTAAATCTCTTGGGGGTCAAGGCAGTTGTTGTGTTTGCACAGCAATTAGCACAGCAGGATCCCAGGCCACAAATGGCCTCCAAGGCTATGCCTATACTGTCATGTTAGCTCCAACCTCAGTTCCTCATTTAAGCCAAACTTCCCAACCATCAACACCACCTACACAGAGGTTTTTACTCTGGCTTAGCCAGGAACACAAGTGAGCTCACAGCTCATGTAGAGACCGGCTCAGGCTTGAGCTGTGCTCTATTAAACTGCACAAATGCAGCAGTTTTGAGCTCTTTCCTCTAACAGGGATCACCTGGAAAGACTGCCATGGGCAGAACTGGAGCTGCAGTTCTGATGCTCAACCAAGTCTTTGATGTGTTTTACCCCTGACATCCAGATGGAATGCCACAGAGTACACCCTCTTTTCCATGAGGATCATGCTGCCCCAATCATCACCTGAGCTTACCAGTCCTTTCAAAAAGCCCCGATACATTCTTTGCCACCTCTAATTTTCCATGTAGTTTTCAAACCTTGCATTATATATTTTGCCCGTGGTGCAGTAGATCACTCACTCTTCTCCTATTAGCCCCCTGTTTAATTCCAGTTTAATGTGAATTGATCTTTACATTAATGAGTCTGTAAAGAAGATTGATTTTCTTCAAGAGACTTTTCTGCTCAGTTTGACAGCTGAGTAGTCCTATTGATTTCACTTTTCCTAGTAAATACACTGCAGTGTCACTGCATCTTCTTGTGAATCTGCTAATCCTATTTCACACTCTTTTGCTCCAAAAATCCCTATTCTGACTTCCTTGTTATTCAGAGCAAGATATGGGGCCAAAGCATCTCAAACAGCTTTGGCTGTTGTCACCACACAGCTGATTGCCATGGGTCACCATCTCCTTTGTTCCTAAATGGTCAGGGGCTTAAAAGACTTACAGTGAAAGAAACTAAAGCTATTTTTAAGTGTTTAATCTGTAAACTTCCTTAATTCCTACTAGCTAGCTAAGGATGTGGCACAGTGTGGTCTGTTTACCATGCTTGCTCCAGAGGTCTGGTTACCAGGCTGAGCTCTACAGCTGCATTAGAACCTCTGGTGGCATGGCTGTATCAGAGGACACTGACTGAATCTGGCTGCCCACCTTGGAACCACGGCAGAGGACAAGGATCCACCTCCATCATCTTGTTGGGACATCCCAGAAGATCCCCAGGATGCATTTACCCACGTGCAGGTAGATGAAGCAGTGGCCCCAGAGTAAGGGCTGAGCTTGTGCCTGCACAGGAGTTTGTAGGAAATCCATAGTATCCTTCCAGGCAAGTTAGTGAGGAAGTTGGATATAAAAAGATTAAGTTCTGCTGCAAATAGATGTTTCTTTCCATCATCCATTTCCCCACCAGATCAGGTAATGGGGTCTTCGAGAGCTTACAGAGTTAACACACTGTTACTGCACTGGGATGGAAAATCCTCAGCCAAGAGCACGTCAGTGAAAACATCCTGCCATCAACTCCCCAAAGTCCAAGTCTAGGAACTGTAGCTGAATTACAAATGCTGTGGGAATTTCAAGCAAGGCTCTCCTCTCAGCTATTCCGATGTCATTTCGGAATGAATCCAGACTCAGTCTCTCCCCCTCCCAGCTGAATTTCCTGGCTTTTGTTTGCACTAACAGATGTTTGCATTTAATGTCTGCCTTTATTTGGTAACCCATATATAGATTATTTTTCCCTTCTGTTCTATTAAAAGCCTTATCAAGTCCCTTATGTTTGCCCTTGTTGAGATGAACAACTCTGGCAGTATTTTCAACGTGCAAAGCAAACAAACTGAGTCTTCAAGGAATAATTAAACTGAACCAAACCTCATGGCAGGGCATTAGGGCAAAGCCTTTTTGACACATATGTTAATGCTTGTGTCCATCTGCAGAGTGGATCACCCAAACACTTACAGAAAGCTTTGAGAATTCTCTCTTCAACAGATTCCCACATGCCTACATATACACTTCACTGGCTCGTGGTCCACAAGCACATGGGATCAAGCAAGTTTTGGGTGATGGAGACAGGTATGGAAAATCCAAAAGCAGGGGATGCAAAGCAAAACTCATTAAAAAATGTATGGAAAATTTGAGTTTGGCAGCATGGCAGATTTCTTTCTCCCACCCCCAAGAGGCAAAAAAAGTCTCTTCCCCTGTTTAGGAAGAGTAGGAGATGAAGTAACTCATTCAAAAGAACTGTTCTGAGTGACAAATACACAACCCTCGCTTTTATAATATATTAACAGCCCTTTGGAAATACTTAACCACAAGCAACATACAAAACCTACTTCAGAGGTTTGTGAGGTAAACACACTTCACGCATTTCTAAACACTGGGAAGGAAAAGGAAGTGTATTTATTTTTCTTTAGCAGTGAGAATACACTGTAACACTATACACTTAAACATAAACCAGTTTCTCACTACACAAGTCTTCATTATAAGTCCTTACCCTGGGTTTGGTTTGGCAGCTTCCTCAGTTATTAGTTCACAGATTTGAAGTCCAGAAGAAACCAGCACGACCGTATAATCCGATTCCTTACATCACAAAAGGCTGAATAACTTCAGCCACCAATTTGCATATCAAGCCCACTAACCAAGAGTTGAACTATAAAGGACCATTTTTTAGGAAGCCATCCAATTGATTTAAAGACTTCCAAGGATGGAGAAAGCTTCACTTCCTCAGCAAATCATCCCAATGTGAGTCAGTAACATTGATTGCAGCAGGTACTTTAAAGCATCTTCCAGGTTATTTTTAACACTGATAAAAATTAAAAGGAAGTGCAAGGTGGGGAAAGTGGCATTCTCTGAAACAAGCTAAACAAAGAGATCATCTTGTAGAGCTATGACAGCAGCATTACAAATCCCACTATCAGTTATTTATGTATGGCAGCTGAGAAGAGCAATACAGATTTCTGGAAAGTGATACTAAGCAGGTCTGCTTAGAATTTCATCCTTTTATCATTTGGCTTTGTGTCTTTCCCTTCCTTCTGCACCACTCTGAAATTTCAGAGGAGCTGTAAATCTACTGCCTTCCACCAGTCATTATTATTCCTCCTTTCCAAACTGCTTATTTCAGGAATAAAAACCCCAAAGCTCCAGCAATTTGGTCCTTTGCCAATGGCTAAATTAATAGCAAAAATAACAACAGGGGCTCGTGAAACTCAGATCAACTCAGATCATTCACAGACTTTGTGAGAAAGAAAAGCCGATCTGGGGGGCCTAAAACTACATCTTGGTAAACTTTATGCAAGCTTTTTCACCCATAAATCAGATTTCTGGAGCTCTTTTTTTGAATCCTGATGCGTAACACACAGGGCTGTGAGGCAGCACGGTGAGCTCAGTTCAGGTGGCAAGCACATGGCTCCTCATGTCAGGGCAGTCACCACCCTGCCCTGCAGCCCCCACACTGCACAGGTAGTCACACAAGCAGGGAGGGTCTGTGGCAAGAGGCAGAAATCAAACCCAAGAGGGTTTCACACCAACTCCACGTGACATTTGACAGGTCCAATAACTGCAGAGACACCACCCAGCCCCGCATCCAGGATGTGAAGTGGTTGGTTACTTCTGCATCCACAACAGAGATGCTTGCTGGATCCAGAACTGATAATAGCAGAGGAACACTTTGGCTCTTGGTCAGTCCTGCAGAACATGGTATTCCCAAGAACCAGATCAAAGGCACCGTGCCTCAAACAAAAACTAAACTCACTTCATGCCAGGAGTCAGACACGGACACAAATTTGAAGCTAAGATCCTTGAAGTGAACTAAGGCAGCGAGGAAGTTGTGCTGTTTTGCATATTTTAGCACTGCCTAATGGAAGAGCAGGAACAGTGCCAATTCATTTCACTCAATTCTGCCCTTGATTTAAGTGACAGGGATGTACTTCTAGTCAACAGATCAAGGCCGTCTCAGAATAAGTCAGAGCCTTTTCAGCATGAGACGCCTATCACCTGGTGGTGTAGTTACAGGCATTTTCCACTACAAGAAGCAGCAAATCCATGGCAAATATCCTGCAAGGCCATACAGACTAAACTGGAAGCCACCACTTGAACTGCTCTAGCACCTTGCTTGAGTCTCCATTAACTATAAACACTTCCCCTTCCCAGGAACTTGGGAGGCATTGTGCACACCTCAGCAAAATTCCTTCTTGGTGTGCATTACAAGCAGGCACATGCAAAAATAATTTTAGAAATCCACACTGAAGGTATTAAATAGTTTGATATTATAAATGTTTTTATTCCCTTCAGCAGTACCATCAGTCCAACATCTCTGGGGAAGGTACTCAAGGGCTCTCAGGTGTCTTAATGCTTCTGTGGTCATCTAAACCACCTAAGTTAGGAACTTCAAGCCTTCTGCAAATCTAAGCTTTACAATCACTGCTCTCTCATAATAAAATTTAAAAAAAAGCTGAGTTGAAAGAGACCATAAAAACAACTCTGGAATGAGTTCCCTGAAAGATTAAGATGTGAATAGTCTCTGGCTTTAAAAGAAAATAAGAAACAATCAGAACAGGGCCAGGGGGAAAAACAACAATAAAGAAAAGGTAAAACTATATACCCCTTTGATAGCTCAACTATGACATAATGGTTGAAACCCAAAGGCAGATGAGGGAAAAAAATGTTTTACTCAATATGCAACCAACATGTGGAGCTCACTGACACAAGTTACAACTGACCATAAGCACAACACTCATTGAGCTAAATCACCCTACTCCAGATGATGTTTCTTAAGGTGCCAACAAGCCTGATAATGAAATCTGGAGTCATCAGGAATGATTGTGACACAAAACTTTCACAGGCAGCTAAACCCACCCCACAGGGAGCCCCAAGCCAAAGGAGGCTGCAGTGACTTACAGGTGGAGGGAGAGGACACGGGAAGCAGCAGATCCCAGGGAGGGAATGGCAGTCAGCTCGTTGTTGTCCAGTCGCCTGCAACAAACAGAAATTCATGATTGAAATAAGCAGCCTGGAGCAGGGGATGGCTGTGGTACTTCTTTACTTAGCCCCCTGCCTCTCCAGACCTGGGCAGAGGCCTCCACCTGAAGGGGTTTGTCTGTGACCCTGATGGGTCCAGCCATCATCACTGGTCCAACAGTAGCATCTTTAAAAGAGCAAGGCTTTTGTCCCCCTCCCACCAACTCCCTTAATGTGCCACAGCCCCCCATCTGTCCAAGTTTCCACAGTCATCACAGAGCCAAGCTTGAGACAGGGACAGTTGGCACCTATGACCATGGGTCTCACTGACTCAGGACATGGATTTAACCCCCTCCCCAAGCCCTGCCTTCCCCCTCCATGACACATCAGGGCCTGGGGACACAGGAGAGGGTCAGCTCAGGCATCCTCTCCACACCAGGACAAGCTCTGGAAATCCCACAGGGATTTCCCCACCAAGTCAGCAGCACACACACAAAAAAAACCACTGGCACTGGGCACAGTAGTGACACCAAAAACAGGGGACCTGCTCCATCCAGCTGGGGAGGACAACGCACCCCCTGGGTTAGCAGAATCAGACTGCCTGCTCCTGCAAACACCAGCACAAAAACGTCCCCCTTCAATGGCCTAATGTTTGAAGTGTTTTTCTGACTGAAAACAGATCCTTGCCATGTGACCAGCTCTTCCTTGCTTTAAAGAGCCCTTGTTTGTATGGTGAATTAGTCAATTAATTACTGTAACAGTCGCTTGTCTGGCTGCTTGAAAATTACCTAATTTCTCAGCCATCTTGCCCACCTCCCCTCACCATCACATGCTGAAGCCATTAAAGCCAAGCCCAGGCCAGGCAGAGGTGGGGAGCACACGGGGGGTCACTGAGTCCTCCAATCACCTCCAATCCCATCCACGGGCCACTGCCAGCCTTTAAACTGCTCCCCTCCACAGGGAATCTTAAAGGATCACAATCTGGGTGCAAGAAGCAGAGCATCCCATCACTGCACAGCTAACCAAGCCACAGGCACGAGCTGGGACAATCCTAAATTATTGGGGTTTTTTGTCTTCTTTCCTTCAAAACTATTTTTTCCAGGTGGGAAAAAGCAGTGGGGTACATCCATCCTGGATCTTCCCTTCTGTCTCCAAGGAGTAGGCAAGATATTTGATTCCATGAGGAGTTTCAGTCACTGGTGGGATAAAAGCTTTCCTCAGCCTCAGCTCTGCCTCTGACATTATACCCATGCCTCAAAATGTAAGGGGAAAAAAGCCAGATGCATTGCAATTCAGCAAGGAGCTCCACTCTGCAACTAAAGTACACTGTTGCTTGTATTATAGCAAGGTCTAGAGCTTCCAAAGGTACAAAGCAAGCTGAAAAGTGCAGCAAAAATGTTTATTTGCATCATGTATTCATTTAAATCTAACTGAGCATCTTTTGGAAAGCCATGGCAGAAGAAGGGTAATTATGCCCATCCTCTGCGAGCCTGGGTCAGCTCTGGTTGGTATCAGAGCTGCTTAACCAGTGTCTAACAACTGGTCAAACCCTCCTGTGACATAAGTGTGATATTCATGTATCAGCCTCCTGTCATGTCAGGAGTCAGTCAGAAGTGGTTCTCCCACCTCATTTTCTCTCTTGGCTCACAGGCACCAGTTGCTGACACAGAAGAGATGGCCAAGCTCAGTATTTGCCTGAGATTTTCCACTCATCTTCCCTTTCTCACATAAAAAGAGAAAAAAAAAAAAAGGAAAAAAAAAACTCAGAACAGTCAGGCTGAACAAATTTAAGTTTTCAGCCTCCTTACTCTTCCCCAGCCCTTGCCTTTGACAACACAACCTCACTGCCTCTGGATGCTGAGGCAGAGCAGGAGGAGGGGCCACCCATATAAAATATTTACAGTCCAGTTGCCAGGCTGGTGTCAAGCTGAAATGGAGCCTGCTCAAAAATAGCACAGCTCTCCAGAGCTTTCACTGAAAGGCACTTTAGAAAATAAAAGGTGAGTTGTTTGGAGAGGAATTTTAGCACAGTTACTACTTTCTTTGTTACAAGTGAGGTTGGAAAACCTGAAAACCATGCAGCCATCCCTGCCTTGGATCCCATGATCCCAATGACCTGAGGAAACCCCAGAAAGGGCCACAGGGCCTATCCCCCAGTGACACTTTCCATCCCTCCAACCAAGGTACAAGAATTGATGGACCTCTTATCATTAAAGGGGATGAGAGAAAACACAGGTGTCCTGAAGGGAAGTACCATCCCACCCCAGCACATCCCCTGAGCCTCCACCACTTATTTCAGAGCATGTGGGAACACAAGGCTTCACATCACCTTGAGATACTAAGTTTTATCCCACACAGACTTAGAAGCTTTTCTTTCCTTAAAAGTTTGTCAAACCAAAAAAAGGCCACCAAAATAAGCCACAAACGACTGCCTAAACCCAGGGAAAGGGAAGTCGGGGGTAAATTCTGGTATTACTTTATCACAACCTCAGTAAAGCACAACAGAGCATCCAGGGACATTGCTGTAGCAGCTGTTTGTTTAAATCTTTTGGTCTGCAGACAAATCAAGGGAAAATAAGATGTTTTTGAAATAAATCACATTAACTATTCACACAGAGACTCACATATAGAGTTTTAAGCCTCCTGCAATGCTCAAGGACCACAGACACCACGTTGGAAGCATCATGGGAGGTTTCAGGTCTTATCAATGCATCTATTATTGGGGCAGTCTCTTTCCCTGAGGGTGCCTTGGTTTGCCCAGCACAGCATGCACAGCAAAACAGACTTGCTCTCAAGACATGCCACAGCATGATGCTTATTTCATGAATGTTTGCAAAGTGCTTAAAGAAAACCTCAGAAAGGAGATGCTCTGGCAATACAGATGCGGTTCTCCTCGTGAAATGAAGTTTATTTCAGTGGTCTGTGGTTTAGCTGCTATTCAAAAGCAACTAAGATTGGTAGATAGGGCTTTTAATAGAGCTTCTCCCTCACACTTGAGCAGAGCCTGCCTTCCAGGCTCTGCTCCAGACCTCTGACTCCCTTCCAGTCTCCCATTTCTGACTGCTCCCTTTCCCTCCCTCCCTCCTCTGCTCTCTCCCTGCTCCCTAACCCTGCCTTTCGGACACAGCAAGCAGCTCTTATCTGCACCACTACTTTGTGGGCTGCATTACCTCTCCCAAACTCTGACACCTTTTCATAGCATTGAACTGTTCAGTGCAGGGCTTGTCCTGCTCTCCACAGGTGCACGACGGAGTTCCCTACCTGAGGAAACAGCAGCCACATTCTCCCAGAAGTCACATGCCTTCAGGCACTTCCATGAATAAAAGCTATTGCTAAGCCACAATCATGTTAGGATAATTCTAAAGTCTCACAGGATCAGGGCTGCAATTCTCTTCTTTAAGCCCAGAGTAATTTAAGGCTTTCCACACTTTAAAGAGAAGTTGAGAAAACATGTCCTTTAGGCAGTGTTCTGCTGACCTGCATCACTCTCTCTCTGAGGATGATCATGAAGAGCTGATTCCAGAGCACTGCAGTCACACCTGATGTATATTCCTAACATAGTCATGATTCCTAGCATGTCTGTCCTATTAGTGTAAGCAGGGGAGCCATGAGCAATCAAGCCAGAGGAGAGATATATTACAATAATCCCCACAGTCCATATCTGGCATCAGTCAGGCAGAATTCCCCCTTTTGCCTATTTAAGAATCACAGAATCCGGCCCTTCCATGAGCCCCAGAGCCAACACTTAATGAAAACAGACAGAGGACAAGAGAAAATGCACAATATACACAGAGCACAGTATTGTTTCTGAAAGGAAATGTTTTTTCACTTTCCCATGAGGCATCAGTAGCTCTTCAAACAGAGCCCAAACCTCAAGTATGCCAGCGATTCACCAGTCAAACACGAGCTCATTACCTCAACCCACTGCCTGCAATTTCAGTCACTTTCTTTTTTTCCAAAACCAGAATTGGAGCTCCAGGAATCCCTGTGAATAAGCAGGGACAAGCACGGCCCCTCTGCAAGTGTAACTGCAGAGTCTCTTCACATACCAACAGCTTGGAAATCCTGTGATAGCCCAAGAAAAGGTTTATTTCACCAGCAAGGTGGGCCTGGCATAGCCACACAGACCTTCTCTTCCCTACCAGAGCAGCAGATAGTTCTGCTGGTGTAGCCTCTCCTAGCAGACTTCAATCAGTATTTGCCCTGGTTCCAGAAGGAGCACAAATGTCTGAGAAAGGAGGAGACACAGTTAAGTGCTTTGTTACCCACTACACTACACCTTTGTTTCCTGGGAGATATGGGCTAGGCTGGCATCAGGTATCACAATCCAGGCTGTTCTGCCTTGCTCCAGGGTTATCCTTTCAGCAAGAAGCTCTGTATGTGTGTTCAGGTGTGTTAGCTGAACTGCTCCCTCAGAGCATTGCACAAGACTGAGGGAGGCAAACTCCAATGATTTCCAATAGCAGCTCTGCTGTTTTAATTGGGAGTTGTGTTCTGCTAATTGATTAGTTTAAAAAAACCTCACCAACACAGCAGGTACAATGTGGAGAAAAAACACACCCTCCACACCAAGTCAGACCTCATTCAAGTTAGCTAAAGAAAGGTACTGTCTTAGGAAACAAGATAAAATTTCCTTCTGGCCCACAAGCTGCCCTGGCAAAATACAATTAAAACCTTAGAAGGAATACTTACACTTCCTGCAGGTTCGACAGCTCTGCAAAGGCAGAAGGATCAATCTCTGTCAACTTGTTGTAGCTCAGGTTTCTGTTAAAATAAAGACAGTGGGATCAGCAAACTGCAGTTCCCCAGCTCAGCAAAACAGAGTCATCTTAATTATTCTGGATTGCATTGGGAGGGTTTGCGTTTTTTTAAAAAAATAGAACTTGAATGGCAAAGCAGCACTTTTCTGCTGAATGCACAAGTGAGTTTAGTTTCATGACCTAAATGTTATCTCGCTTTCCCTAAGCTTTTTCCTCTTTTGCATTAGATTAGTGTGGTTTTAATTTGTCTTCATATTACACAATTACATTTATTATTCCACTATTGGTTATTCACAACCACAAAACTAATCACAGATGAATAGGATATTTCCTGACAAATTAAAGTCTGAACTGAAACAATCAACAAACCTTCCACTAAATATTTTATAGCTGTATTCACATGGGGTATTTTTTCACACCACTGTGTGTTACACAAAGAACATACACATATAGGTACATACACTTACTATGCATAACATTAAAATATATTCTACATTTTCTAACAAGACTGTATCACTAATTTCTAATCAGTGAATACAGTTGGTTTTTTTTGGCCTTCAACAACATCCACCAACTTCCCCACAGCCAAACTCTAAATCATAGTCTAACACTTCACTGATGGATGGCAAATGGATTGTGGTGTATTATCTGCAAACACCAGACTTGCCTCACAGGACATCCCTCATTGGAAACACATCCCAACATGCTTCAGGGAAGGAACACACACTGTAGGGATTGCTAGGGACAGCAAACAGCCAAAATAATGCAATCAAGGAACCATCTCCAAAAACCACAAGCAAGAGCTTTGCCATGCTCTGCTGTAGCATCATAGGATCCAACAGCAGTCTTCCCTCGAGATACACACCCTCAGCACACCACACAGGACAGGTCAAACCTGCAGACAGGGACTAACCAGGAGAATACAGATCAATTAAGACCAAGTGACTAATGATACAGAAAGTAAAGAGTGGTTTAATTAACATGATGCATGCAGTGCTGGCATGCTTCTGTGAGAATGTAATCTAAAGAGGGAGGAGGCAAACTGATGGGTGGTAGCAGAAAAGCAACCACAAAAAGCTGTAAGGAAATTATGAGGGGAGACCTTCAATTTTACTTTGCTCCACACCCTGCTCTAGGATATCACCCTGGGTAAAACTCACCCCTCTTGTCTCCTCTGCAGGGAGGTTACACCCTCTTACTGCACCTCTGAACGCAACCCAGAAGATTCATGGCCTGATTTTAGATAAGCCCTCAAACGTTGAGCTGCTTATTCAAACAACCAAGCCAGTCTGACTAGAAAGCCAGCCAACCCTCCCTGGGTTTGTGTTTTTCTTTGCTTTCTGCACCCACAGAACACAAGCAGGTCTGGAACCCAAACAGGTAAACAGGACCTAAGTCACCGAGGCACCTACTGAACTTTACCCAAAGCTACATGACCCGAGAGCTGAGCTACACAAAGAAGGGCAGAACAGCGTGGATGGAAACCATGCTCGAAGCACCCGTGTAACCCACTGCTCCCTGGGGGAACGCAGAGGGAACTCGGGGCCCACGGGAACCTTACAAACACCAAGGCTTGAAAGACTGTAAAGGCTACTCTACGATTAGCAGGAAGTGATAAACACCTCTTTCAAGCTAAAAAGCAGGTATTGATCACCTGCCTTCTTATAATGCATTTATGGGAAGTCCTCGAAGTGTTCCCAGGACGAGGGAATCATTTGATAGCTCTCACCCTCATGCTGCTCCCCATCATTTCAGAGCAGCCAGCTCCTTGCATCTTGCCTGAAATATTCCATTTCTTGCTGTGGAAGAAGGTTCTACAAACCAACAGCACAAGCTGGCTCTTAACAGAATCTAGAACTGAAGCTGTACAGGAGTGTAAGAACTAACCAAGCATCTCGTTTTAAAATATGCTGTCCCGTAAGCCCCTACTGTCTTTTAAAACACTCAAGAGACCTTTAAATCAATACCAGCCTACAGCAGATATCCATTTCACTATGAACTCAAAGGCATTTATCTAAATAAAAGTCAAACTGCAGTTTAAACTCAGAGTGCATTTGAAAGCCAAGTCCATATTCATAGCACAATTACGAATTAAAGTGCAATTTGCCCACAGATTACATTACTTTTTTTTTTTAAAACCACACACCAAGATCAGGTTGGAGCTTGTCTCTGCCTGATCTACAGGCAAAAGAGAAAAAAGACAACAGGTAACATCCAATAGGCTCAACACAATGAAGAAAGCCAACACAGAAGTACTAATGTTTCCCTCCTGCAGTTTGTCACAACCATGAACATGTATATGAATCCATCTGTTTTCATGTATTTTTATGCTTTCTATTGCAGCCAATCTTTTAATTTCTTAAGGTAATGCATTTCTCCTCAATGCATCCCTCTGCAATAGGCTAAGGGGCTACTTTATGAAGAAAAAAAATGAGAATCAAAGGCATCAAACTGATCATCCCCACACTTGTCAAAGGGACCAGATCCCTGGCTCAGCCTGTGCTCAAGCACTGAGTGATGCTGACATAAACCTCAGAGGTTCACTAACAAAAAATAAGCCTTGGTAAATTTTAGGATTTCCTGGCCATGGTTTAACATCATGCAAAGCAACTTTCTGATTATTTTTACTGCCATTCAAGATGTTTGAACATCAAAGTCACCGCGCAAGTAGCCGGCTCTTCAGGTAGCACAGTTGTTTATTTTGTTGCTTCAGCAATAAAAATGCAGAAATGCAGGTGAACTCCACCTTCCTGTACACTGAGGTCTTCAGTTCTCCCCACACAGCCCACTCTGACCACCAGCTATCCTCACCAACACGCAACACAGTTCAAAAATCCATGGGGAAATGAAAACTAGAAATGCAGTCAGTACAAAATGAACAGGGGACTTGAAATCACATAGATATGCCAAAATAAAGTTTACTGAATTTCTGACACTTGCTGCATTTTAACTTACATTAAAATAAGAATTTCCAGCCTGAAGCATTAGCAATCAAAGGATATGTTTCCCAGAACTCTGATCCCCTCGCCAGGCAGTATCTGGCATACCAGTCACAGCATTTAAGTGAGAGAAAGAATTAACGTGCTCCAATAGATAGATCATTGAGAGTCAGGAAACCTCCATCTATTCCTGGCTCTCTTGGTCTCCTGCTGTGTGACCGGGTCATGTCACATCACCTCTCCAGAGCTTTTGTTTCCACAGTCACCCTTTGTCTGTCTTGTCTATTTAGACTGTAAATAAAATCGAGGTAGGTATTGTCTTGGCGTGGCCGATGCTGATGAAATGAGGCCTCAATCTTGGCTGGGGTCCAGTAATGCAAATAAAGAAGGGAACTCAAAACTTGAGGTCATGGGTGCACATGATGCTCCCCCACCCCAAAGCGTGGGTCCCAAATGTAGAGCAGAGCACGAAGGGCTCCAGGGGCTGTAACATCCCCACCAGTTTGGTCTCTCCAAGCCAAGTGGAGATGCCAAGGCCACAGCTGTCCCATCAGTGGAAGCTGGCGTATTTACTGCTCTCCCACAGCACAAAACGTGTTTCTTCTCGAGGAGCCCCTTGGGATGATGCCGTGCAGCAGCCCAACTGATTGCTGAACAAGTGTTTCTCCCATCAGTATTCCAACATGTCTTCCTCAAAGAACCATCAACATCCAAAGCCAAACACCCTGTCCCTTCCCAAATCAGCACTCTCCTAAGCCATCTGAGCTATCTCACATCCTGAGCATCTCTTCAAAGTAGCAGTTTATAAAGCAGCAGTTGATAAAGCAACATTTACAGTGTTTTATGCCAGTCCCAAGAGCCTCTGCCTTTCAAGTGTGTTCTGCCCATTCCCTGGCACTTTCCAAACGTGGGCATACCCACACAGACCGCCCAGCCCCCTGCCTGCTCCTCTGCATGGGCTTCTGAAGGTGAATTACTCATGGGAGGATATTTTGATCCCTCCAAAGCAACTGCAGAAAGAAAACAGAATTCAACCAATATAAATCTAGGACAAGAGCTTGGGCTGTGAGTTCAGGGAGGCATCCCACAAGGGTCAGAAGCTTCTACAGCTGGCAGAGAAGGCAGAACAGAGCCATCAACCTGAGTGGCCCCTAACATTCAGATTGTTTTTCTCAGATCAGCCTCCACTGAACAGGGAAAGTCCACGGAGGTTTTTAAACTTTATTCTGACTTGATGGCATGACAAGTGCTCTGCATACTGTTTATCCATTATATACTTCAAATCTTCCTTGTGCTGGCTAATCCAACAATGCAGGGTTTTCCCCTCATGTCACTAAGATGCCCACTGAGAGCCTATTAAATCAATATAGGAAGGGCCTTGTCCTGTCTGTTCACCCACTCCAGTCTCTAAATAAGAAAGCAGTGTTTGTCTTCAGTTGGCATTGTGAAAGTGGCACTGTGGATCACTGAACACTGCAGAGACTGAGAGGAAAGCCTTGTTAAATAACCAGGTATGCAGCCTACCTTCAAACCTCCTCTGCTGTCACAGAGAGAGTCCTGCTTGCCAGCCAGGAGGGATCAGTCAGCTCTGTGAACCACGAGATGCCAATCCTGCATCCTTGGGAAACATGCAGGGTAGACCAGGAGTTCACATACAGGTTTTAGCTCTGCTTTGGGAACTCGACCAGTGCAGAGAAAAGCCACCTCTCTTTTGAGAGCAGAGGTGCCTGGTTGGCTCACCAGACAAAGGAACAGAGGCATATGTGGCTCCTGGTCTCTGCTTATCACAACGATGGCTGCATTCTGTTCAGAGAGGTGAAGGTTTCCGACCCTTACGTCAGAACCATTTATCTGTCAGTGCAGAAGATTATGTCAAAAGTGCTTCTGCACCTTTTGATGACAGGCATTGGAGAAAAGGAGGATGGCTTGAAATTCTGCCACTGCCAACCGTGGCTTTCATTAAACACTTTGTCAACCATTGTCATAACACAACTTTTCACTGCTCCTGCACAAAAGGGAGCCGAGGGCCCAGAACAATTGAGCCCTGCAACAGAAATTCCTCTGGCTCATCTGTCGAAAGATAGCTGCCTAGTCTGCAGCTTACTGAATAGGCACCATCCTCTTCCCACATGTTTGTGGATGGCTTTACAGCACTGGAACAGAGGCCCCATGCACACTTGATTGGGTATGAAAAGCATGGTGCAGCTGAAATAGCTTGGGGATGGGAGCTGGTGGGGAAAAAGAGAGGGAGCACACTGCCCATGCTAGAAGTATATAGCTGTGCAGCAAAGAGAGCACACTCAAATTTCTCTTAACCCCGTGAGGTGCCAGAGCCCTCAGAAGCAGTGACAGGTCAGGCTTAATGCTGAAGCAAAAGGTCAGAGATTGCATGGACTCAGGTGGCTGCATGGACTGTCAGGACAGAAAGAAGCACCTTGAGTCCAGTTTTTATTCTTATGCACAGGACAAGTCCAAATTCAATTCCCATGAGACAGAAACCCACAGCTGCACTGCATGGCAACATCTTCACCAAAATGGGAATTTTTCAGTTCCCTCTAAACCAAATGGCCACTAAATGGAGTTGCCATCACAGTGATCAGAGTGAGGAAGAGTTTTCACATACCAGACATGCAGACCTTAATGACCTTCTAGAGGATTTCTTGAAGGTTCCCTTAAAGTGGCTGATGCACTACCAGAAGTAAAAGCCTGGGCAGGCTTGGGGAAATCCCTCACCCAACTCACTACAGCCATCCCTGGTTTTCCCTCGAATGCACCTGCTACATTTACATTAGCCCACAAACTTTTACACCCCCTGGGCTCCTTTGTCACCCTCACCTCCATTTTACTTCTCCCAAATTCAGCATAACAGGCCCATGACTCCTTTTCCCAGGGAGGACAAAGAGCAGAAATACATCTTTGGTGTAAGATGCACTGAAGGGCACTACAGCCAGGCTGTGTCTTGCAGTTTTGCCTCAAGAGCAACAAAACACAGGGCACCAGAGGCGAGCGTCCCAGTTCAGTGCTGTAAGTTCTTTGGAGAGAGCAAGGGGACTGCAGCACACAGGGAGGACACACAGCACCCAGATGGGTGAAGCTGTGACCCACCACTGTGAGGTTCTGTTAGCAGCTCAGCAAATGTGCTCACTCAAGCTTTACTTATGTCCCTGTTCAAATTAGCAGCAGCAGCATCGTGTTATCTTGGGTTAATAGCCTGCTCATATACTTATGCTTTATGTGCAGAAGGGAGTCAACTTAAGGGCAACCCTCAAGCCATAATATGAGCTAATTTGACAGTGAAGACAAACTTTGAGAGGTCACCCAGACACCAAGAAAACCACCATGAATCACTCTGTCATGACCAATGATACAGTCTGAGGGAAAATTCCTGCAGCATGATCACCAAAGAATCGATATCACACCAATTCCAGCAGATGCACGTGGCCATCAATGCAAAGAACACTAATCACAACCACATCACTGAGAAGCACTGTGCCAGACTGCAATTTGAGTTACCATGTGGTTGATTGGCACAAGGAATTCAGGAACTACCTTACTTTTAAGTAACACATTTTCAGCCCTGGCCTTTCCCCCTGGCTTTGTTATCCTGCACTCACAACTCTTCCTGCACACACAGAGCAACTCTTTCTGCACTCACCACAGCTGGTCTGCTCACACAAGGCTGCAGATGTTAAGTATCTCCATCATTTTCAACTCCCAGGCTCCAACAAGCAGCACAGGAGAGCAACCACGTTCTCTGTGTCTGAGGAAGGGCAGGAGCACAGGGTAAAACACCACGGAGCTGCTGGGGCTTCCACATCTACACCACAGAACCTTTACAGCCTTATTTGTCTCTTTCAACAGGGCAGTATCACGTTATTTTAGGCCCTGTTTGATTTACACAAATATGTTTTGTCAAAACTTAGGATCTCATTTCCTCCTATTTTAATAACCTTAGCAAAACTGAACTGGAGTTCTTCTCGTTTTTTCTTTTATTCTTCTTGGAAGATCATCTCCTCTGAACACCCCTATTTTAAGACAGAAAAATTAGATTCAACTTAATCTACATAATCACACATATATGCAAATATTCCACAACACAAAGCGCTTGAGTAACTCAGGTGCTGCTTATGGACCCCTTGCTATATGCCTCTACAGCATCAGAAGAGACATGAGGATTCTCATTTCACCAGGGCTTGATCCTGGTCCACTCAACAAGAGTTTTCTCAGTATTTCAGCTGCTCCATGTTCCAAAAAAAGGAAAGTGAGATTTCAAGAAGTGAAGTAATTTGAAAGTCAGCCAACAGCCTCAATGGCAGATGGGAGGACTGTGAGCCCTTGTAGCTGCAGTTACAGCTCTTCTCTTTCCTGGGGACACTGACAGCCCTTCCCAACAGTAAGTCAAGGACCTGAACCAACAGGAGATGGCAGGGCAAAGGAAGCAAGAATGACAAGGCATTCAAAAACACTTTCTCTGCCTCCAAGAAGAATGTTATGAGCAGCCCACAGTCACTGAGGCCACAAACCCTCCCGTCAGGACTGCACGTTCCTCTGCTCCTAACAAGGCAGTCCAGTCAAAGGCAGTATTGTATGCAGGGAGCAGGGGGATCCTGCAAGGGTTAGAGCAGGCAGGATTTAATTGCAGCAATTTTTCACTTTATTTGCCTCTTCTATTAAGCTGCATTGCCTGAAGGAGGACTGATCCTCTCCAAAACACGCTGAGCCATCAGCTCCAAGGACTGCATCAAAGCAAAAACATTATTTCAAAGGGGGCACAGACATCTAAATAAAAATAACTGTATTTAGTTTTACATAAAAGTAATCCTGCTCTGCCACCTGTGACAGGTATGAAGTTGGAAGGAAAAGCAGGATGGGGAAGGGTTTTTTTAACTCACAAATAAAACTCCACCCTTCATTTGCCCAGACACCCATAGGGTTTGTTCTATAGGTTTATTGCTTTAATTAAAGTGCTAAATACTGTTATGAGAAAAACATATCCTAAACCCCAAATCCTCCAAGTTGTTTGCTCCACTGCATATGAGCAAACTGCCCTTTTCCTGAACTGACAGCAGATTTCTTTCTTGGTGATTTTGCATCCACAAGGCAAAGCACATCGTGTCTTAAACTACTCAAGCAAAAGCTGGACAGCCCAGCTCATAAACAAAATACTTGGAAAACAAATTGCTTCTGCTTCCATCACTGCTGTATT
The DNA here is from genome assembly GCA_013399895.1 of Serilophus lunatus. Taxonomy (NCBI): domain Eukaryota; kingdom Metazoa; phylum Chordata; class Aves; order Passeriformes; family Eurylaimidae; genus Serilophus; species Serilophus lunatus. The sequence goes on along the minus strand of VXBA01005506.1, from coordinate 915,902 downwards.
TCTTCAGTAAATCAATAAAGGCCGTGACTTCTCCACTAACATTTTCAATTAAGGCTCCCCACTGTGTATTCAACATATTAAACCAATTTATTGAGGATTAGCAACTATATAATTTACTATACACGTCCACCTTGGAACTGCTAAGCCTCCTTTAACTAATAACAAGAGCTACATTGATAAATCAGCACTAAGTGCTATTTGCAGTTTCAAAAACGGCTCCTTCTGCAAAGCAAATATTTTCATGTGAAAGTTGCAAAATTTCTCACAAGCACTCACAGCAGATAAACCATGTGAAACCTTTGCCTTTTTCAGATGTTTGGGAAGACCCACAGCAATGTTTGACTGCTGGCAGCTGAACCTCCCCACCGCATGACTTTGCACAATCCAGCTGTGGGTTACAAGATGAGCGCAAGAGAGAAGGGGGAGAATTCAGAAAATCCTTGAACGCTGTCCAGAAGTTCCCATGATTTTAGAAAACTTATGAAGTCAATAATTCAATAATCCATATTTTAAGATAAGTTTTCTCCTGGAAGACAGAATTGCAGCGTGCTCTGTTTGAGGATCCAAGTGGTTTCAATCATGTCTGCAAACATTTCTGGTAGGCTCAGAGCGCTTAACTAGCCAAGACAACATTTTTCCACCGCTCCAACACACCACTGTTTATCAGAAATATTAAGTTAGTAAATACATGACCAGACACAAGGCTTTGGTGCAGTTTACCAGCAGCACCATGTGTGCATACACTGCATACTGGGGTGGGTGATCACCAAGCCCTGGTGATAAAAGTTTCAGCCCACACCTGGAATCATTCCTTTGCAGAGCCCACAGCAAGTGAGGCTTGGCCATGCCCAGTCCAGTGGCAGCACTGGGCACAGCCCTGCCCAGCCCAGTCAATCATTAATGGTGGGGGAGAGGGCAGGAACCTGCTCCCACTGTGTTTGATCAGCACTTCACTCTCTTGTGGCTCTTCTTATTAATAGTTAATCAGGAAGGACTGATCTCCCCCCAAAAAACACACTTGCTTGTAAGTGGCAAAAGGGAGTATTTGTGCACTGGTTAAAACTAATCAGGAAAAAAGTTGGGACAAAATAGCCCTAGAAACACAGTGTGCAGATTTTTCCTGTGTCTGCAGCACAGGCACTCACCACCTTGCTCCCATCTCTCCTGCACTTGTCACTGCTTTTCGCCCCTGCAGAGGGGCTGCATCACCTCCTGCTCCCATACTGTGGTGGTACATAAGCATCCCTAGAGGTGTATCCCAGAAATGTCCTGTTATCCACCTGGATGGCCAAGATACACCCCCGTTTCACTGGTGGCTGCCCCTGATCAGCCACTCAGTGCATCTGCTGTGCCATCCAAGAGAAATCTCAGCAGATACACCGACTTGAAGGTCTGCCTCACAAGATGTGCTGCAAAGTTTAACAAGCCTGTGGGACCAGGGCCAAAGAAGGTGTACCTGCCCTGACAGAGGCAGTGGTTATCCCTACAGGTTGTGCTCCCCTATCCCCACCTAGCAGCAATAACTCCAGTCTCACAGAACACCCAAACAACTCTGCAGCTTCCACCAGTGGAAATAAATCCCTCTCTCATTCCATGAGCAGTCCTAGCAGAATTACAACACTGGACTCCTTGCTGTGCCCATCAAACTTACTCAGTTTAAAATCTACCAGAGCAAGGACGTTCCCAGCACTTTCCAATGCCATGGGCTGAAACTGAGGGGTTGGCCAAATCCAAAGACCTTGTGTGTGGAAAGGAATGATGTATATAATAACCTCAAAGCATCATCTGAAGGACTAATTACCCACGGGGCAGCCCATGGCTGGCAGCACTGCACGTTGCAGGGCCAGCTCTAATCCCCCAGAGGTGTGAGAAACACATGGCAGACAGCTCTCCATTTCCAGCTTAAAAATAGCTCTTTGTAATAAGAACAGCATTTTAAAGGCAAAACCTGCTGGTTTTAAGCTAAAAAAACCCCTAAGGTAGCCATCCTGGCTGGAGGCGTGTGGTTTACACAAGCATCCACCCTTTTTCCTTTCAAGTAATCAATGTCCAATCATAATGCACTTCCATTCCAAGCACTTTTATATTGCCAAAAAAGCACCAAGCAATTTAATGGATTTCTAACCCCAAACTGGAAACTGTACCACATCCAACTGATTCAATTTGTTCACTCTTAGAGGAAGCCCCAGGAACAAAATGCTAGAAATAAAACCACATGCACTGATAACATTACAGAAATAGATACACTGAGAAGCAAATGTTCTGTCCCCCTTTCATTTCATCTGACCTCCAACCTGGTTTAATTGACCTTCAAGATGGAAAGGCTGTATTTAAAAGAAGCCATTTCCACCTCAAGAGAAGTAAAAGCCAAACTATATATAATGCATTTGCTGCAAAACAAGGCAAATCAATCTAGCATGAAATGATCTTTCACTTGACAATGAAAAGCCAGAAGAGACTTTCAAGTTCATTTACTCCATATTTTAGGTTGCAGGCAAAGCTATTTTCCTCAATAAACCCATTTCCCTGCACATGGCTTGAGAGCAGCAGAGATGGCTTCCTCTGCCCTCACTTTATCATTAACTGCATCGCTTGATGGCAGCTGTTATTATCATCTCTGGCAAGCAAGAGGCTGAAGCAGCAGATCACAGAGGCAATGGTGTGATGCAGGAGCTTCCAGAGATGGTCCACAGCACAGAACCTGCCAGCAGAACAAAGCCAGCAGGTCAGACACTGTACAACATGGGAGATGCTTTCCTTACAACCCACGTGCTACAGAAAGCAACACTCCTGCCTCCGTGTTAAGATCAGGGTCATCTATTAGAACAAGCATTCACACTTTTTTGGCACAATCCCTGTATATTAGTTTTTTTGCCACTGGGACAGCAGCAGGATACCAGCAAGGATGTCAGAGCAGATGGAACTGAAGCTCAAGTCTCTGCCCAAAAAATGCCACAGTCAGAGGGAACAACTAAATCTACTGCTGCTTTCCATTAGATGCCAGCCCCCCACACTTTTTATATAAAGCAGAATGTCACAAGCATAAATTCACCCTTAAATAACTTGCACATGTACATGACTTTCACTATGTGAATTTACACATAGGCAGTTATATACATATACCATGTGCACATCCATACACATGCATAAGGCAATACAATCACAGTGATATATCTAGCTAGAAAGGCTTTATCAGGAGAATTTGGGACAGCTGTACAGCTTAGACTGAGTTGTGAAGAGTGCTAGTAAAAATATCTTTATTACACTCTGCCCCAGCATACAATGTCACATCCTTCACAGAAGCACTATTTTTAAAATCTTTGAGAGCTTTACAGTTTTTATTGGTGCTATTTTTCAGCTCCTTTCACTTACAAAGCCAGACTTCTGTATTAGTGCAATTGAGGCCATAGAAAGTCTCAAAAGCAGAAAAAGTTACAGTCTATAAAATTTTAGAAAGCTCTTCAAATTACCTTGCTCTTCCCACATCTGGTATCTCAGGACTTTACACAATTAAAAGACAAGGGCTATTTCCAGGGGCTGTAGTTTTCTGGTCTTCAGGTCTCCTCACCTTCCAGGAGTTCTGGGCAAATGGGGCTCCAGGTGAAGCAGCTGCTCATCAGCCTCCACGTGCTCCTGCTCTGCACATTCCATGTTGGGGGGCACATGAGCTGAGCTCAAACCCTGCATTAGCCTGAGCCAGGTGCCAAAGCCAAGCACACAATTCTCCTTCAGATCAGAAAGGTATTTTTTCATCTACTTCAAAGGGCTGCGATGTACTCTGCTGGATGGACACCTTGATTTATTCTTCAATGAACTCCCTCATATTTGTGCAGTTTCTCAGCTAAAAGCATCACAGCTAATTCAAAGGGAAGGTAGATGTTGAAGAATAAAGCAAAGAAACTTTCCATCCATCTACAATAAGGATAAAAATCTATAGAAGAGAAAGGAGAACACTTTGCTGTTCTTTTCCTATGGGAAACAATTAAGAACCCACTCTCTTACAAAACTGCTGGATTCAGAAGTTATTTGGATAAGCTAATTTCTTTTAACTATTATTACTGGAATTATACTGCTCCACTTGGATTTGAGAACAGATTATGTTTCAACTGTCTTAGTTTCTGCCCATCAGAAGATGCACACATGCCAGTCCCAGCTCCAAGGACAGGGAACCCCTTCATCTGAACAGACGCTGCAAATTCTGCAGGAAGATGCTAAAAGAGAAAATGCTTTAAACCCACCTCACTCAGGCATAATCCAAAGTAGATCCCATCTTAAAAGTGCCTAATGGCCTCTACAGACTTTTTTAAAAGTCCCATAATGAAACTGTATGGGTGGCCACCTGGCTACCCTGAAAATAGAAAAACTAGCACTACAATTCAGCCAGGAACAGAAATACCTTCTCTGAGTTGCTGAGTGGCCCCTGCAAGCCCAGGCCTTGTGCCAGGGGCTCACCATTCACTACTCACGCTGCACCTCCCAAGGGGCCAAGGGCTCCTTGGCTTCACACCAAGGCCGTGTGCTCCCAAACGCCACGGTTTGGAAAACATGAATGGTGCTCCCAAGGTTTGTTACTGCACAGGGAGGGCCACAGGTGTAACTCACTGCTTGGAGAGTTCAAACCATGGCCTTTTGAGAGGAGATAAATTATTCTCTACGAAGAGAATAATGTGTCACCATTTTAAGGGCATTGGGGGAAGAGTTCTTAGGGTTCATGGAAAGCATTGCTGCTCTAAGCACAGACAACAATGAGGGAGGGCAAAACCACAACACTGTGTGCAAAAGATGAAGAAACTGTGAGATGAACCACGATGGAGAAGCCAAGGCACTCCAGAGGAGTGATCCTGAGAGACAGGGAAAGGGACAAGTCCAAGGAGACCACAGGGTAACAGCACATCACATGGCTGAAAAACTACAGGAACACCCCGTGCAACTCAGCACCACAACTGTGCAGCCACAAAAAACAGGTAGTTTTGATCCTTCAGGCTGTGCAGCCAACAGCCAAGTTGTGACCAGTCTTCTCAGCCCTTTCTAAAACCAGGCACTGCCAGAAGCAGGACCCTGAGTGAGACATGCCACTGACCCACAGCAGTGTGGGAGCACGTGCTACCCACACACCCCCTTCCCAGCCTGGCCAGACTGCAGCAACCCCACATTAAAAAGCACATTTTCCTCAATTTGTCACAGCAAGCGAGGTATGACACAAAAAAACTTTCCAGATCTTCCAAATACACTGGCTCCCCCTCCCAAGTCTTTTGCAAACCAATGAAAAATTGTGTAAAAATAAATTGCAGTGCTTTTTTATAGGGGAAAATAACTCTACTGCAACTGGAAACACTATCTTGCTTTTCTCTAACCAAACCTACAGGAAATGGCTCTGCAAAAGCTAAATGAGTGATACTAAACTTTCTCCAGAGTTTTGTATAGGAAATAGCCCTGCAGAAACGACTGCCTGATCTAACCTTTTGTCCAGACTATGCTACAAAGCCACACTGCAGAGGTATCTGGCTGATGTTAACAATCCTCTGGTGCATTCTCTAGAACTGCAGCAGAGAGAGCAGGTTATCTCACACATGCTCACCCCCGCCACAGCACAAAGCCCAGGCAGCCATATTACAGCATATTACAATTTTCCCTTTCTGTGGCTGGCAGTTGGGTTTTTATTTTGTTTTTTGAAGATGTGGTGCAGAGAGCAGAGCAGATACCTGCATGCCCTGCACTCAGACCTGGGCCAGACTGGCAGTGCAGATACACCCAAGGTGTCCCATCCTTCTCCATATCTGTCAGACCATCCATCCATTTGTTAGAGATGATGTGACCCCACAGTACTTGTGGGTGAAACTCCCTTCAGCATCACATTTCTCAGCTGCACCAACACTCACTGAGCTATTCTGCCTTTACTCACCACCTCCACCACCGCAGGAGGGGCTGCTTCATGCAGCAGCAAGCACCAGTGAAGGATCTTTTGCTCCCAAGGCATCTCAGGAATGGTGGGTCTGCCAAGAAATCTGGTGTCAATATTTGCCTGGAGCTCTGCAATCACAATTCCATAAACTGAGCCAGGCTGCCCTCCATCCTCTCTCCCCCAATATCCACGTGCTCCAGCATGGAGAAGGCTGCTGTAAACAGCAAAAACAGGTCTGGGGTTCAGCCTTATTTTATTTCAAAAGGAGGAGCTGCAGCTTTTTATATATAAATATACATAGACATACACATCTGCTGAATCCCCAACATCTCACTCAGTTTTCACTTTCCATTAAATACACTGTATGAGGATGAAAAAGGTAAGGGGAAGAAATCAAGGCTCTTCCACACCCCTGTAACACTTGGGTCCTGTGTAATTGCTTTAACCAGGACAGAGCTCCTCAGAGCTCCAGAACAGAGTTCCTGCTCGACCACACTAGCCAGCAGGAAACCATTTCATGCTCTTTTTTTTCAGCAAATTTGACACCACCACCAAAATTGCTCCAAGACACACAAAAAACACACCCATAGAGGAGAGAGCCAAAAAATCTGTCTAGAGCAAGGGAGGCTCACAATAAAATGCCCCCCCCCCCCAATGGAATGACATGGAATTTGATATACTGAATAAGCCACTGGGAGGAAAGCCAATACACAGGAATATTGCAATCAGCCTTGGGAATTAGCTCCAGTAGGTCGTTTCTCTTCCTGCAGCCCAACGCTGAAGTCAGGTCACGTGAACACAATTACATAAACTGTACCTTTTCCAGGAACACCTTCTCTGGGATAAAGGTTCTCATTTTACTCCACATAAAAACACTCTCCACAGGTTTATAAGCTTTAATTGCTAGGAGAACACATAAAAAGTGCCCAAATAAGTCTGTTTAATGGTTACACATTAACCATCGTACACCTCCAGGATTGTGCTATCCACCTATTTGCTAAAAACAATAAACTGCTTGTAGGCAAACTTTTTAGAAGTGCTGCTGCTGAAAAAGGTTCCACTTGTATTTACTAAGAACTTTAAGAAATTGACTGGAAACTCCTACCCTTATCTAAAGTTTTCTGCTTGGCTCTTCTAGGGAAAAAGCAAGATAGTTTTAGCAGAAACAATCAACAAGTATCTCTCCTGTGCTTGAAATTGGATGCTGGCCCACAAGGCAATGCACAGACTGTGCAACTCTGGGCTGGGAAGGACCTGGGTGAAGAGAAATGCATGTAAAGGAGATGTACAGAGTTCCCCTGAACCCAAGGGGAACAAGTCTCTAGAAAACACCATAAGCCTGGACAGCCAGCAGCAGGGAAGCTGCTCACACGAAGAAGACACACAGGAAGCCTTAGAAAGGGGCCAGACACTTCAGAAAAGCTCTGCAAAGCTGCCTGCAAAAGCCCTCTGCACTGCTTCACACACCACCATGGAGGAGGGCAGAGAACGCTCCATTTACTGCCCAGGACCTAAAGGGACACCAGAACCACGGTGCAGCCCAACTGCTCTCTTGTTATGGCACTAAAGGCCTGTGAAATGTTACCCTGGGCACTGACAGACACCCCCGTGTGCCATCGGTCACCTCCCAGACACATCAATTGACAGCAGGGGCACAAAGCCACCTCCTGCACCCCCCTGCCTGCTCTGGGATGGGGAGAGAGCAGATGACACTGAGCCAAGCAGCCTGAGTGTGATTAAGGGTTGATCAAATCCAACTATTTCATAAAGTTTCTGGTATGCCCAACCAGCTTCAACAGTCTCTGCACTTTGCTGTGAAATCCCTGGGATATGTATGAGAGGTCTGCAAATGGCTCCTTGGACACCCTTTCCTCCCCCTCCCCAGCCTCCTTAATAAGGAAAATGCAGCCTGAAACCCAGAGATGCACTCTGAAGTCCCAGTGTGGCTTCATCCTCCAGCTACGCAGTGAGTGCTCTCAGCATGGGCACCAGAGCCCCACACCTCAGGATGTGCATCATTCCAGGGAAAGGATGTTCCTACACATGGAACATGCAACCCTGAGCAATCTGCTCTAGTGAGAGGCTTCCCTGCTCCTGCCAGAGGGGTTGGAACTAGGTGACTTAAGGTCCCTTCTGATCCACACCTTTAGGATTTCTATGATTTTCATTATTCTGGAAACAGTTAACACCATATTGCTTTCTCCCTAACCAGCTTCCCTGACTCCACAGTGAGGAAACATCCCTTCTCCCCCACCACCTTCCCAGCCACTACTCACCTCCCAGCCCATCTGCAGACCCCCTTCCAGGGGGGGCAGACAGACAGCAGGCACTTCGCACCTCCCCACCATAAACCTGCCCAGAGCAATTATCCAGCCCCATTCCAGCTGGGAACACATTGCTGCCTCATTTATAGCACCAGAGCTGCAAGGGCAGCAGGCAGCTGGCCCCAGCCATGCAGGGGGAGAAGGCAAAGCAGAGGAAATGCACACACAGGGGGCTCACACTGCTGCCCCCCTGCCTGTGCCCATCTTAAAAATTAATCCCCCTCGTAAAAAGCTGGAGCACAGCCTGTATTTCAGGCCAAATAATAAGGGGAGGCCTTTATAAATAAGGAATCGCTTACTATTCAGAGGGAAGGGGAATTATAAAGGTTATTTAAATTCAAAACAAAGCACACAAATAAACCTCGCTGTCTTTCCCCCCAGCCCCACGTTTGCCTGCCTGCTCCACGCACCTTATCTCTAAACCGCAGGAAAAGCCATTCCCTACCCCATACACACTGTTTCACAATCTGCTCACTCTGAACCTTGTGCTACGTCAGGAGTTAAGCAAACATTTCCTCCTTCTCTGGGATTTCCCCCTGCCCCATCCAGAGCTGGGCTCCAAAGTCCAGCTGAGCAGCAGGCACATGGCTGAGGTGGAACCATCAGCTCAGAGAGCTCAGCACACGCCCCACCTCCAACAGCTCCCCAAGAGCATCCACAGAGGGGCTGCTGGTGGTGACAGAACTTAGATGCAATGGGAAAAGCAAGAGGAAAGCTGGAGGGAAGGTGTCCACTTCGGTCTTCCATGAAAAACAGCCTAGAAAATAGGGTATGGAATCTGTGAAACCCCAGCATCCACCTCTCCCTGCTTCACCCAAGGATAAATACACCACAGCCAACAAACCGCTGCATTTCCTGCAAGAGTGAGGAATGGAGGAAGATTGTAGCCATGCTCCTAAAAGAAGACAAGGCTATGGATGTGTCTTCATCACAAAAAGTCTAAAACCAAGACAAGACCAGAGAGGTGGGAACAGTGAGTGAGGTCCTGCCAGACTGCAGAGACAGGCAGGGCAGGGAGATACACATCCCTCACCTTTGGCTTGGGATCACCTGGCCCCACACACTCCCAAAATATAACACGGGCAGGCCAGATGGGGAAAGAGGAATTAAAATTCCATGAGAAATCTTCTCTTAATCTGCCCACATACCAAACAGGTTTATGTTACAAATTTGGGGTTTATCTGCCTTGAAAAACTCTGGTCATAGCAAAGAACGAGCAATCTGAAATCCTGAGATAAAGAGAGGGGCTGAATATTGGGGAACCAAGTCAGGTTGGTTGAATTTGTGTTATTGCTGCTATTTAATGGCAATGCCTCATTAAAATCTGGGATAAAGGAAGCTTTTGTTAATGACCTGCTCTCTCCCTCCCTTATGTACCTTCCCTCAGGGTTTTGAGATCACATATAAAACACATCCCCAAACTCAAGGGATGTTTTTTTTTCTTCCCCCAGCAAAGCCAAGGCTGACAAGACTTGACATTCCTGAAATGTTTAAATTGGGGAGAGAGGGAGAAACAACATTTTTTTTTTTTTTCAAACCCACTTTATGCATCAGAGACAAGCAAAAATTGGCCCAGGGCCAACAAAAAAATTTCAAAAAAATGTTTGCAAGATCATCTTAAATATTCCCAATGTTCCTGATGGAAAAGTCACGGGCTACATAGTGAATAGTGCAAATTCCTGCAGGGAGCTGTGGAACACAAAGACATCATCGAGGTGATTGACAAACCACCACATGCAGCTGCCAGTCCACCCCCCACCCCACCCCACCGCAGGGACTTGGTAATGAGCTTGGGATTAGGAAAGCTGGCTAATGAAGATGCAAGAGCCAAGATATCCAATTTCTGCCAAATACCAGGAAAAGCACACCGCTATCAGTAGCCATTCTATTAATTAATTCACATACCAGCCTATTCTGTAGCTTTTTCCAGGCTGGGATTTCACTTTCCCGATGCTGCAGGACGGAACTGGGCAAGGCAAAGGGTGCAGATGGAGCACTAGAGCCTGCAATAAAACCCACCGAAGGTGATACAAACCAGATGTGGACAGTCATTCCACATGTTCCAAGAGGTGTTACAGCTCTGCACGTCAGACACAGCAGTCAAACACTCCAGAGCAAGCACTCAAATACCCCCCAAAACACATCCAAGAGTGGGGAACACTTCAAGGGGTGCAGAAGGGGTTAACAGGAACCCACTGAGCTCCACCAGCCAATTTATTCTTCCTCGGTTTACTAGCACAGAAACTTGGGCATCAAAGAGGACCACAGTGTTCCACTTGTGCAATAAACTCCTTTCACCAACATCACTTCACACTTTCTAGAGTGCAAAGTTCGAGCTGATATTGTTGGCTTTCTCGCTCGCTGCTTTTTGGCACCGTCCCCCCTGCCTGGCTGTTCATTAATATGCAATCAGGACATTAAAGGCTTCGTTCCACAGGCCCAGCCAGGCTGCAACAGCCTTTTCCAGCAAGTGCTGTCTTGTGAGGGACAGAAGTGCAAATGTGTTTAGGTGCTCCTAAACAGTCAAAATTAAAAACCCCCTCAAACCTATATTCCCACCAATTGGGTTTTACAGAACAAGGAATTACCAAGAGTGTCCAGAGGAAACCTGGAAACTATATGGAATTTATAGGCATTAATGCACCAGTTACTGAGTTTTTGCATTTACAGACTAATTGTAGCTACATGGCTGCTTGAACACACTGGTGATGAGAAAGTTTCTACCCTTTGCAGTTGAATGATGGCTTGGGATGCAGTGAAAAGCCTTCAAAAAAAATCTCACCCCATCTTTTCAGCTATGCTGTTATCTTTCAGATTTGATCAAGTCCCTGCCTCATTTACCATCACCGTGGTTGCATGGAAAAAAACTGTGTCACCACAGATCAAAATAAGTTCTGCTCTGTCAGGAGCACTTTCTGAATGACTCCACTCCCCACACCCCCTGCTCCTGTACCAGCTCCATCACACTGAGCTACACTCGTTTCAACCAGGAAACCAACTCAGCTCAAGTTCCCTGTAGTTCTCTACAAAAACAACCCATCGGCTTGCTGGCTAACGAGCTCCTCAATTAAACACCTTTTATTTCCCTCGCAGCCTCCTCTTCTCCTGCCCCTGGGGGGCTTGACCATTTCTGTCTCTGGTCCAGCCCATCCCCTCCTGGCCCACCCAGCATCACCTCCTGCTCTGCTCTCTAAACGGGCACAGAAAGCTTACCCCAGCCTCTCATAATTTATTATTAAATCCTGTCTTATTTTTCTTCCCTAGGAGACTAAACATAGGTTCTTAGTTCAATACAAAACTAAGTACATGCTCAAAAGAGAACAAACAGAGTTTAATTGCAAGGAATACTAAAAAAAGCACTCTGGTTGTTCCAGGTCATTTTAAGCCACACTAATAAGTTTTTGTCTCAATTTTTCAAGAGTTGCTTATGATGGAGATGAGCCCAACTGGAAAATTAAAATCAAGAATCCCTGAACTCTGAAGGAAGGTTTATCTGAGTTTGGGCCCATATCTGCACAAAATGCAGCACAGCCAAGTAACATTTTGCCATTACTTTTTATCACTATTGCTCCGTGTTCTCCCTCCATGAGCACCAGTCCCATCAAAATTTCTCCAGCTCCGTAAGTTATTAAAAATCTGGACTTACATCAGTGGGATTACAGGAGAGCAGACAAATGAGCACATGCTGGAGGGAAAGGGGACAACACAGCACTTTCAAACTGGAGAGTATTTTTCATTTATAAATAGTTTACATTTTTTGGATCCAGCGGCGGACAACCCGCTCAGTCTGCACTGAAACCAAAGAAATATCATGTGTGAGCAATAACCACAGTGTAGCAGAGATAATAAACAACAGACAGGCAGCCATATGCAAAGGGGCTGATGCTTCCAGCAGGGGAGGCAAATTCAAGAGAAAAGAAACACCAAACCCAGCAGCCTACTCACAGCTAAAGGAGCTATTACATTTCAGAGGGATCCTTTTGTCCAATTTAAGCTGCAGGAGTAACCACAGAGGCAGCACCCTGCACACCCCGCTGTACTGATGGGTTTTAGGAGGTTTGAGACCATCATCCCAGCACTAAGGAGGGCCCAGTCCAGGTACCTGGAGCAAGGAGGGACAACGTGATTCTGATCCAAGACAGTCCTGATGCACTCTTCTGAATTTATACAGCAAGAAGCTACCAGAAACAGGAACCTAAAATACATTATGCACCTGGCAACCATGTACCATGTTCACAAACAAGCTCATGGGGTGTGAAAGCAACACATGCTTTCACACAAAGTGTTCAAACTCAGCACCAGGCAAGTGAGGGCTGCAGTGTCCAAAGGTTTGCTGGGCTCCTTCAGAAGGAGCTCATGCCCTTCACCATGAGAAGTGAGCTGGACTACAAACCTGCACCAACCTCTGATTTCTCAGCAAATAAAACTGAAGAGAGTCCCAACATCTGTATTACCTAAGCTTTTAAAAATGTTTTTGATATTACATTAAACAACATCCTTATATCCCACAGAAGAGACAAGTCTTAAAAGGAAACAGGACAACTCAGATTGCCAAGCTGAGCAACCTGGACTTGGAGCATCTCTATCGCTGCCAAGACCAATTTGATGTGTTTTATTACTGCAAGGAATTCCACAAATATGCTGGCAAACTCTTGCGAGTCAGTGTGGGTTCCTAGGTAGGAAAAAACCTCCTTAGAATACGCACTTTCCAGATTTTGCAAACATTTACCAGATGTAAGTTCATGGGCAATTCATCTGCCATGACAACTGTGTAGACATCAAATTTGGCAGAAGAGGCTGAGCACCCATCTCTGTCGTGAGTGAAAGCCCACAGCCAGATCTGCCTGGCTGAACAAAGGTTTGTTTTCAATTATATTTCAAATTCTTCCAACAGTAACTGTGTGGCGTCTGGCACCAACACATCTGAGCCTTTGAAGTGGTTCTTGACTTCAACAGGAAGAGAGAGGGCAAAAAAGGGAATCAATCAGTAATTTCTGCCCTAGCGAAGCCTCTTTTCTGAAGGGAAAATGTTAATACTGCAATCCTCTAGCACCATTAAGTTTGCTTTTTTTGTTTGTGCTAGCACAACACACCCCATAATTGGGTCAAAATAGCAGTGGGTGCACCCTGGGGTTCCGCCTTCGGAAACAAGGGTATAAAGATCCAGACACAGGAGCTCTCCTGCCTCCCAGTGCTCCCCCCCAGGTACCAGGACTCTCCACATTCCCCTCCCAGTCACTCGTGCTCATGGCCTGTAATAAAATACTCATGGAAAGAGAAAACCAATGCATAAGCCTCAAACTCAGCAAAAGCACAGATAAATCAGACCAGGAAGAAAGCAGGCAAAGCTTGCTGTCACATTGCCCATTCAAAACACCAACGTTGGTCACCCAGCCCCAAGGAAAAAGCAGTGCTTCCACTACCACACTTCTGGGCAAAAGCAGCAGCAGCTCCCACTGGGGAAAAAAACAAAACCACACCTCATTGTAAATGTGTGTTTGGAGCTCCCACGACAGCCCAGGACAGCAACACGTGGGTGCTGCAGGGTGCAAGCTATGAGGTGCTGGTGGCCACAAGACTGAACCACCTCTGGACATGCCCAGGAGAACATTCCCAGGAGCCTTAAGCCTGTAATGCCTGCAGGCACACAAGCTGTCATACATCCTCCTTATTCCCCTTTCTTTTTTTAAATCCACCTTCAGGTATCTGAACCTTTTTCAGCTCTAGCCTCACATGACACTAAGATTGCTAGGCAAGTCAGTGCAAGAGAAGGGCAAACCTCAGTTTTAAAATGTGTACCTTTTTTATCTGGTTTAGTCAAGTAAATACAGCTGTGGTTTAAGAGCAACAAGGTGTCAGAGGACAGCAGCTCCCCGGACTGGGGATGGTGGTTTTGATCAGAACAATGTTCAAATAGAGAGGGATAAAAATGCCTTATTCATTTTTCCCAAGCCATGCCCAGGTCTTGCCAACTCTGGAACCATCTTCTGGCTCAAAACACTGCAGAATTTGAAGAATCTGCCCCACAAATCTTGAGGCTGCTTTGTTCAGGAATGCTGACATGTGGGCAAAGTAAACTCAAAACGTTCCCTTGAATGCTGCAGAAAACTTTAAACCCTGCCCGAGACGAAAAATGCAAGAGTCAAAACTCTGAAGGAAGTGTGGGTTTTCTGCTGCATTTCAAATATTGCCCTGAACACTTTTTTCCAGGAGGGGAATGTGGCCGTGCCAGGACACCCTGCGTGCCTCGCAAGGCTGATGGCCTCCATGTGCTCCCCTCAAAGCAAGGTTGGAGTTAGGAATGAGCAAATAAAACAGACTTTCAGATCAAGTTTTCTTGGCCTTTTCAGAGATGATCATGCTGTGAAAAACCTCTGGGCAGAATCTCTTCTCCAGACAGGATCCACCCATGTCCCAGTGCCTCTTCATCCACAAGCTTTATTAAAAAAGGCCAAGCATGCACTCGGGTCTTCTGCTTGTATGGCTCCTGGGACACTGCTTGAGTTGTTCCCAAAAGCCCTTGGTGAAATTGGCCACGGAGAATGTTGGAGGGACCAGCAGCTGAAGGCCTGGCAGAGGGAGAGGTGCTGGAGGGCTCTCTCCTGCCTTGCCCTCTGCCTTTGACCTCCATGGACCCAGACCTGAACAGGAATCCTCCAACCCTCTCCCGACACTATGGGAGGGCCAGGAGAAGGACCAGCTCTGCTCTTCCACAGCAGGCACAGTCAGGTGGCTCCAAATCCACCCAAACAAGCCAAGAGGAATTCCACATTTCAAATCTAACAAGCAGGAAAACCATCAAAAGGTGTTTCAGCCCTAACAGACAATAACCTCCCTGAAACATTTCGATGCACATTTCCGATCCACTCCCAATCCCACCACAGTTCCACGAGGGATATTCCTGTTATTGCCTATCACAACCAACAGGAAAATTACTTCCCAGGGGGGCTGGAACTTTTCCTGCCCCAGGTTCAGGGAACTCACAGGAAAGGGATAGAGCAGCTTGGGGAGACAGTGGACCAGAGGGAGACTGAGGGGGAATGATGCACCCTGCAACAGCAAGGCAGACTGTTCTATAACCAGGGATCAGAGTGACTCAGGAAACCATGAAGGAAGCAATTGGAAACTGTTGGACTGGGAAACTTCCCCATTTTGTTTCCAAACGCCCAGGCTCCCAAGTCTGTACTGAACTCCTCTCATTTTAACTATGCCTCTCATAAACAAAGCAACATTAATTAGCACACAGTCTCAGAAGTGTTCAGCTGCAGCCCCCTCCTCCCCCGAAAAGGTGGTTTTGTGTTGTTTTGACTCAGGAAAAAGCCCTATGACAAACCCAAATGGCTTCACCAGGCACAGCCTGTTCCCCAGCACACCCCACGCTGGCATCATGACTTGCACACGGGGTGCTTGAAACCCTCCCCTTGGAGCTGGCTCGAGTATCCACAGCTGGAGAGTGAGGCAAACAAAGTGAACAGCAGGAACCAGAGCTGGGTCAGCAGCCTGTGCACACCGGGGCTGCTGACAGCGACAGGGATGGGGTGGGCACAGGGGTGTGCAGGGAAAATGCTCGTGCAGCCCAAATGAAAGGAAAGCCTGAGAGCATCGCAGAGGGATGCAGCACAGTCCCAGTGTCCCTGCCAGCTGCAAGGACAGCTCAGGCTCTTGAGAAGCAGACCACAAAGTGGTAAGCACTTGAGACAAGTGCGAGGAGCCACGAGAGTTAAACACTGCAGTAAACAGCTCGGGCTGAGATTTGGCATCTCCCAAGGATGCTGCCCTGCTCTGCCTTCTCCCTGCAGCTGCTATAAAGTCCAGAGCCCTCCAGAAGACAGAGCAGGATGGAGCCTCAGGCAGGCACTCCTGCCCTGCCACAGTGCTGCCAGAGGGATGCAGAGATCCACTACTCCCCATTTGCAGCTGATGGCTCAACGCCCACCAGCCCATGAAGGCACCACCTTCTTCCTGCAAACTCTGCTTCAGGTCACCAAAAACTACTGTGTGTGGCCATGGCAGTCACAAGGGCTTGCTGCTTTGGCTGAGATGCTGCCCTACTGCACTAGTGACATCACTTTATATAAAAAAAACCAACCACGTTGGGCCCTAAGGAGGCCAGGATTTGGGTACTGCCTCCACAGCATTCCCTGTTCACAGGAACAATGTGTGGAGAAAATCAGCACAAACCCTTCACTCCTACCTACACGTATTAGCTAGTGCCAGCACCCATCCAGTGAGACTGAGCACCTCCTCCACCAACATGCTCACAGAGGTAAGCACAGCACTCAGCACATCTCACAGCTGGGCCTCCACTTCTCCTGCAGGGATGGTTTAATGGCATAGCTCTCTCTCTCTCCGAGATTCTCTGTTGTCTCGTAAGGTTAAGCTCACACTGCTTCTATTCCCTCAATGGGGATACAGGCACTCTCCTCAGCCTGCTGCCTATGGAGAGGCAGGCATTCCAAATTTGAGTTCACTCCTTAAAGTGAAGTTGGCCAACAGCATCAAAAGTTCTAAGGGAAGAGAACAGACACAGACACCATTGCACAACCTCCTTTCTCAGGAAACCTGGATGAACAGCAGTACCTGCCTCAGACACTTAAATCCAGGAGGAACAAATCCAAATGTTGTTTTAAGTAGACAGTATAAGCCAAACACATCCTGTTATATCTGTACAAGTTTCTCTCCAAGGATATTAACTCAAAGACCAGTACACATCTCTGCTGGTAAGGTCAGCAAGAATGAAACCAGAGCTCCTGGAAGAGGTTCAGCTCACCAAGGAGCCAGAAGCCAAGCAGCTTCACTGGGGAGCTGGACTCAGCCCCATGGAGATAAACAGATGCATTTACTGAAACGGCAGGAGCTGAAGGAGTCCCACACACATCCGTGTGGGCTGGAGGGACAGGCTGCTGGCTCCTCATCCAACAGGCAAACCAAGTGACACCACTCAAGATGAAAGTGCTGAGAAAACACAGGCAGAGTCTCAGCTCTGCAAGCCTCCTCCAAAACCAGAAAAATTCCTGCCCACTCATACAGCAGGGGTGGAATCTGCCACCATACCATTTTGATACTATTTTCTCACCTACTAGAAAATTAAGGCTTATTCACCCACTCTTATGAACAGTCATTCAAACTCCCTAACTTAAATAAACCTCATCAGATTTTGGGTGGTCACCATCTCAATAACAAAGGTTGGAAATGGGGAGGTTTGCAATGATGTGAAACAATAAAGATGGCACAACTTTCACAAATGCTTCCTAATCAGAGATGTCTAAAAACACACACTACCTTTTTTACTGATTTAATGAAGAATGCATGGCCTACTCCAAAAGAATCCAAAGGTGCTTGAAAGCCAAGAATTCTGACTTGGAAGACTTGTTTGAGGAGGAAAAAAGAGGAACAGAGTTGTTTATACACCAACAGACGGAAACATGACAAAAACATGCTTAGCAAAGGAAAAGTGCAAAATATTATTACACCTTTCAAAATAAAACCTCTTACGGTTTGCTTAGATCTCCTACAACAAGAGAAGTCCCCCCCTCCCAACTTGCCAAAACAAATGAAATACAAGTGTGGATGCGACTCTGCCCCGGTTCAGAAGGGGACAAAGGTTTATGGTGAGTTACACAAACAGCACAGGATGCTCTCCTGGCCCCCCAGCAAGGCCAGATCACAGGCAGCCAAGAGCTGAGCACCAGCCAACTGCCCAGTTTCTGCTCTGCCCATGCCATTACCAGGCAGGTGCAGGAGGGATGAAGTAAATGGGCATTGAGAGAAGAGGCACAGGATGAGGAACATCCAGGATCATCAAGAGACACCTCCTCACCCTTTGCAAATGACAGGTTACTGATGACAAGGGCTACACTTGCAATCCAGCCCTACCCCCCCACCCTCACACCTCCCTGGGGCTGCAAAGCCTGGTGAGAAAGGAGGAAATCCCGTGGCTCTGGGTACCTTTCAACTCCAACTCAAAGCAACCACCTTGTGCTGTGGAACAGCCAAATTCAGGGTGCCAGCCCACAGACGGAGCAGGAAGAGCTCATCCTGCCCCAACTGCTAGAAGATATATTTTAGGGCTATGATTTAAAGGAAGCCTTCCGGAGGTTTTTCACACAACCCACGTGAATCGCAGCTGACCGAGACACAGCAAGGAGCAAGCAAAGGCTGCCTGGGGCTGCTCCCCAGACAGAGGTGGAGAGCAAGAGCCAGCCTCCCCCCCTGCACACAGCACAGGAAGGAGAGGCACCAGTGTTTGAACAACTGGAACACATTTAAGGGGCAATTTTTCACAGGGCCTCCAGCCAGGCCATTTCCTACAATCACTGTTTTATTACTCACAAAAGAACCCATGGACCAGCAGCTCCCCATCCACCAAGTCTCCCACCACCCCACTCATACAAGGGCATCACCCACTGGGGCATCTATGCACCTCAGGATACTTCCAGCATTGCATCCTTAAATGCAGCTAAAAGACAATGTCCAGTAAACCTGTCCCCTCCACCTGAAAATCTTCCATCATCTCAACCCCAGTACCCATCTGCACTGCCACGCACACCGCACGCCTGGCCAGACAACACTTTTTTACATGACTAGTAGCATAGAAAACCTGTGTTCATCCTGGCATGTGGCAGGCTAAAAGGGACTTTAAGTGCAGGTATAAAACAGCTCAGCACACCAGTTAGAGGCAAAATGCATCTGGAACCCACAGGGCAGTATTTGGGAGAGGGTTGTGAGTAGCTGGTGTCAATGGTATAAACCCTGTCCAGAACAGAGGAATATTCACAGCACTGAGAAAGGCAACAGGGTCACGTTCTGGCAAGTGTCCATCCCAAAATCACAGGCTTTGGGCAACCAGAGAGAGACATCAGTGGTGAGGATGGATCCACGTCCCCGTGTGTGGGCAAGAAGGAAGAAGCACAGCCCCCACTTGGCATTTTGAATTGCTCATTTCCTTGTTGCACCTGAGGGGTTTGTCTGCCTTCCTGCAGGGAACAAAAAACTGCAAGCTGGAGGAGGTGGTCTAAGAAAAAGCATCTTAATTCAAGATTTCACAGCCAAATTTCCATGGAAGCTGTTCTCAAATCTGAAAGGATTCATCTAAAACCTGGCACCTTCAGAGGGGAAACATTTCCAAAATGCAACCTAGTCCAGTAAAAATTACAAGAATTACACTCAAGACTGCATTTCTGCCCATTTCAAAACTTAGTAAGACTGGTCCAGTGGGTCTCAAAAAGTCAAAGGAAAATCCACAGAAGATACTGCCCTGATAGGAGCAGTAATAACATGACTATTCCCTCTCTTCCCCCCAAAAAACACCTATGACAAATTGTCTTGTACATAGAACTTCAGCTCCAAAACAAAGCTTTAGGCAGCAAATGCACTTCCCAATGCATCTTGTGCACAACACTGGAGCATATATTGAAAGAATCTGTACCTCTACATAATTATTTAGTTGTTAAGCATCTCTTATAGATTTTCTCCCTGAAATCCAAGCAAAGGCACTGTGGGAAAGTACAAGATTGCCATAACAGGTGCAAATCACCAACCGTCCTATCTGCACATCTAGCATGGTTAATATTAATAAAAGCTAAGCAGATGGCTACAGTTTGAGACCTGTCCTTCAATTCTTACTCCAACTGAAAATGCAATCACGTGGAAGTGAACCATGCCCCTGGAATTGGATGTGACACGTCATCAGGTCTTGAGAGGTGTCCCTAAAATAGCAGGGCCTGTTTCTAGACATCTCCAAAATTATACGGTTGTGGCTTGAGAGACAACGTGCTGAAAACATAATGAGGGAGCATAACATATTACACATGTTGTGGTCCTGCTCTGAAGCTGGAGGAGGCTGGGGCTGAAGGGCTTGGGCTGCAGCACAGGACTTGGTTAACTATTAATGGATGACTCAGCTCCAACAATAATAGGTATTTCATGTGATGCATTAGCACAACGGCATCCTGGTCCTTGACTTAGGCCCCTATGCATGGGAGGGACAAAAAAAAAAAATCTCACATCATTTAGTGGCTGAACGTTCCAGGGACCAGGTTTTTATTCGCCCTTTCATTTCTTCCTGCACACTCTGGAGCCTCACACTCCGCTCGTTTGCCACTAAAACCAGCAAGAGACTCCTCAGAACTGCCAGGGGGTGGTCCAGGTTTGCATGAAACCACAACCCGAGAGCAAGGTCCTTTATTTATTTACTGTCATTGACCAAATGTAAATTCTATGTTAAATTACCCTACTCACCCTGAATGAGGTGCTAATTACTGACCAGCGCAGGTCCTGCAGAGCTGATGAACCTGGAGCCTGGATTTTCCACAGATGGCTCTTGGCAGCAGCATCAGTCTAAATTATCTCTGCTCCGCTCATCCACAGGATGCCATCCAGCTCCACAAGGCAAACCAAGGAGTCACACCGAGTGATTAGGTTAGCAGCACAAAATGATTGTGTTAAAAGCTGATGAGCTGAGCTAACTCAATCCAAGGTGTCTGGCGGGGCAGCCAACGAGATCAATTAAAAGCCCTGCAGGCCTAATTGAGAGCTTCTGGGTGCGGCTGACATACCAGTCAGGAACAATACACAAATCCGGGGCAAATACACAAGTTCTGAGCAGAGCTGGCTACTGAGGAATGACAGCCACCGTCCCAATTTGCAGCTACTCAAACTTTAACTCCTCTTCCAGAGATCAAAGCAGTAAGAACCCAAAGGCAGGCACTGCTTGGGCATGCCCAGGGTGGCACTCAGCAATTCCCAGCTGCTCTGCAGAGCCAGTGGCAGATGCACATGTATTCATGAGCCCAGGTGTAAGCACAGAGCTGGGAAGGCATTTCTCCAGCACGGGGAATTCTTGGGGGACTGCCTCAACATGAAGCCACCTTTAACCCTCCCAGCAGGCTCGTCTGAAGCTACACACTGGGAATATCCTTCCAGTGCTCTCAAACTTCCCTGCACCAGGTCAGGCTCACACCAAGTAAAGCCTCGTCTGAGCAAAGTGCTTCTGCATCTGCCTAAATCCCCAGTGATCAGACTCCAGCACCATCTTAATTTA
This sequence comes from Serilophus lunatus, assembly GCA_013399895.1. Classification (NCBI taxonomy): domain Eukaryota; kingdom Metazoa; phylum Chordata; class Aves; order Passeriformes; family Eurylaimidae; genus Serilophus; species Serilophus lunatus. The sequence goes on along the minus strand of VXBA01005506.1, from coordinate 894,634 downwards.
AGCAGGGGAGTGAAATCTCACCCATGCTCAAGGAAACACTTTAGTAGCTCAAGTGCTCTGTTGAAGCATCTGGGCTCCCAAACCTACAAGTTTACCACCTCTGGCTTCTTGATGCCAACAAGCAGAAGGATTAAGAACCAATCTCGCATTTGTTCCTTTAACTCCAAGCAGGAAATCCTGCAAGGCTCAGCCACCCACAAACCTTACATCCACACCATTGTAGAGCACTTTGCACAAGCAAATTAAAAAAAATATTAAACCGTACCTAACACATAATAATAGTTGATTTTTCTAGAGAACAATTGATGTTGTGTTAGTGTTTTTCGGCTGCCTACTGAGATGCTGGTTCCCCTGCCCTGGGAATTTTCCTTCTGCAGTTCCTCCTCCCCCAGCTCCCAGACCATCCATTCTCCCCTTTTCAAACTGCACCCATTGTAAATGGCACTGAATATTAACACAGCCCATTGAGCACTTGCTCCTTTTGTATGGGACCCCTGCGTTTCAAATTGCAGCCACTGTAGAGAGGAAAAGTCTCGAAGTGATTAAATGCCATTAAGTTTCTCAAAAGGGGAGAGGGAATATGCAGAGGAGACTGAGGGGGTCCTACAGCCTTTCTTTCAACTTGAAACCAAGGGCTTCTCCTAAAGCCAGAGAAGCTTCTTGGCGGGGGTGTTTTACCCTTCGCTAAGAATCTCGCATGTACTTCCAATCCTAATCCGATGAGCCAATTTCTCAGTCCGGGATGAAGATGAGAAGAAACCCAGAGAGCAGGCAGAGGATTTGCCGTTAATTGCTGCTCTCCTGTAAGAGCCGATAAACCCTGCAGCGGCCGAGGGTGGTCAGCGAACCCGCCGGCACATGTTCGCACAGAACGGGAGGATTTCCTCCCAAGCACATGTATTTATTTGTGTTTAATGCAGCAGGTCCGCAGAGGCGCTGCTTTGCAAGGAGACGCTCTGGTGTTACCCAGAGGGGCCAAATTCCAGCACAGGAACCGCAATCCTGTGGAGTGAGAGCCATCCCGCAGCTCTGGGGATGGACACTGTCCCCAGCAGGGACACAGATGAGGATGATGCTGTAGGAAGCACCAAATCCAAGCATGCCAATAGCAGCATTTCTTTTAAAAGCACCACCAGCCCCCAACACTGTTCTACCAGGGCAGAAAACCTTCCTCGGACTATCCCTGAGGAGGGAATCACCGGCTTTGCAGCGTTTCTTCGGGTTTGCTCTCTGTCACCCCAGGAGGAGGGAGGGGGAGCAGCCACCTGCACCAGTCCACGTCCCTGTCCCAAGCCACCCTTCCAAGCTCCCTGTATCCAGCACTCCCTGCGGGCTGCGCAGGGAGCCCGGGGTGACGATTACCTAATCTTTGTTCCATTATTTCAGCAGGGCTGGAAATAGGACGTGCAGGAGAGGTGCTGCCAGCAGCACTCCCCTCTCCTGCCACTGTCCGCTGGAATCTCCGGCACCACATCCTCTTCTCCAGCACCTGCAGGAGCATTAATGTCCTTCTTCAAAAAAAAAACCACCAAAAAACCAACCAACAAGTCCCCTGTAACCAGCAGCAGCACAGCCCCTTACCAAGCAAGCTACTACCCTCTAACATGTGGGAGCAAAGACCTGACTCATTAAAACTCCAGTTAGGAAGAAATACCAATTTACAGGTAATTTGGAGCAGAAACATTCAGTTTTGTGGCCCTCAGCAAAACCTCTATGCACACACTCGAGCTGTCAAAGAGCCTGCTCCCACCTCCTAGTTCAAACGCATTTCCAGGCCCTAACAACGCTGACAGTCACCCACAGGACTTTAAAAAGCATCCAGACACTTTGCCCTGATCTCCCCAGAGAGCAGCGGCACCGCACAGAGCCAGCATCCACAGAGCTGGGGCCTCGGGGCAACTTATCCAAACAACCCAGTCCCAGATCCTCCCTGGGAAACAGGGAGCAGCTCTCAGCCCAGCTCTCCTGGGCACTCTGCCTTTTCCCAGACGTGCCAGGCACAAGGACAGCCCCAGAGGCTGAGGGGTCCCTGCATGGATGCCCAGTATCCTCAAAGAACATCCCTTTACTCATTCAGGTCAAAAAATACACAATGTATCTCCCTTTCCCACAGGCCATCCCAGCAATGAATTAGCTGAACCCAACTGCACTCGCACTGCCCCAAAGTCTTCTCATCAAAAAACTGTATGTAAAATACTTTTACCACTAAGTAGGAAGAAAAAACACCTCAGTCACACATGATGCCTCGAGAAAAAGCTCTTTTCTGTCACGCCTCAAAAATTAAGATGCACGGAGAGACAGAAGCAGAGGATGCAGGGGATGTGTCATGTCCTCAGAGCTGCTGGAGCCCTGGCTTTTTGGAGCATGAAACGTTTCATACCTAACCTTGGCCCTAAACTTCATGCCACACTTGGTAAAAATCAACTTCAGCCTTAAACATGAAGCATCTCCAGCATCTCCCACGCGAGGCACTGCAAAGGAGCCTTGTGCAGAGCAACTGCTCAGCAGAGTTTGACTCTGCCGACATTCCCCAAGAACCAGGGACCCTTCCCAGCTGGGTGCAGGGACAGGATCGGCCATGGCAGCGTTGCAACGTGCCCTGGGCAGGGCTGCTTGGACAGCGAGTCAAGCACACTTCTATAACTGTACAGTGTTAAGGTGCCTGTTGCTGTTGAAATAAAAAAAACCAACCCAAACACACAAATAGAACATCTCCACCACACTACTTTAACTGAGAGCGACTGCAGCCCTTCTGTACATCAGTTATTCCTTCTGAACGCTTGGGAGAAAAATTACAACCCCGAGCTCTGCTGCCAGCAGGGAAATAACAATAGTTTCAAGAAGTCCCCAATGCTTTTCCCTCAGTACTGATAGTCCTGTTGACAAAACACGCGGCGTGATTAAGTCTGTTCCAGAGCCCTCCCGGTCCTGCAGAGCCGCATTTCCAACCCTCCGAACAAAAGCTTTATCTCCAACACACTGAAAATCGACTCCAAGCACTGCCTCGGCATTGTGGCACTCGTTAGGAATAAAGATAAACTGCTAAGGAGGGACCGTTCAATAGCGCTTTAATGAAGTTAAAGCACTGCCACCGCTCACTGGAAACTGGATTTATCTCGTCTCCCGTTAGCGATGGAACATGCCAGGGCTTATCAGACACCTCCGGCGGGACACAGCCTGCCCAGAAGGGATGGAAATTGGGATGCACGGCTCCAACATCACCCACCTCAGCCCAGTTTGGGGCTGGGGAACCTGCACCCCCCCGGGCTGCACTCGTGCATCAGCCATGGACCACTGCAAACCCTCGCGTTTGCCTCCTGTTCCTTTAGAAAAATCCCGTAAACTTAACAAAATAAAACCCAACAGATACTTGCAGGGGTAACTTTTCTCCTACACGTGGTGCTTTTATAGAGGACATTAAGCTACTAAAAAAAGTTAGCAACTCTGCAGCAAAAAATGAGCATTTATCCCACCGAGGATGAAAAACTCTTTGTGTTGTTAAGCCAAAATAAGCAGCTTTAAGTAATTTCAGAAATTAGAAACAGTATTACTTTAAGAACAAGAGTATTTGCAATACCTTCAGCGTCTGCTTTTTACACTAGAAGTAAGAAAAACTTAATTTTGGATTTTCACACATGAAAGCCCATCGCTTCAACCAGTTCTTTGGTTAGTTTAAAACAAAGTTAGAAACCATATTCTAAGTGGCTAAAAGATAACACCCACGGGCCCGTAGAAGATTTATACGTGCTGTTATTTCACCAGTAAAACTTAAACTGAACACGAGACAGTCAAAAATCTGTTCCATATGAAAAAGACACTCCTGGGTATTAGCACTCCGGAAAAAAACACACAACAATAAATTTGTTCTGTCTGGGCTATTAACCCATTTCCCAGCTCGAACAAAGATACACTGTTGTCCTATTTTAAGAGGTGCATGGGAATGCTGGAATTACGTTGACAAGTCTAAAAGCTCTCTCTGAAAGGTGCCAAGGCTGAGGGAAGGATCCTTCAGAGCACTCAGCAACAGGTGAATGGGATGAGTCAGGGGTTTTAATGCAGAGGCCACACACTCCTCTCGGTGTGACACCTGGTAATTTCAAATAAAACAAGGCATTTCTGCAGCCAACAGCGAATACCACCAGCAGAACCTGACAAACCTCTAATAATTCTTCTTAATAAGGAGCTGGACGATCTCCAGCCACGCTTCAGTGTCTGTTCTCTCTCCTGGCAAAGCTGAGCGGTACCTATTACAACCAGGGATTTTATAGATTCAATAATCCATAAATCTGTTCAAATAGCAGAAAGGCAACAGAAGCGCTGTTTTCCCTCTCCCTTCCTGGATCCTGATTTCCCTAAGGTTGGCGAATAGCTGAGAGCACGTACTTTACAAGTCTGCGAGCGCACACACTCAACTCTCAGTCCTCCTGGACCGACAAGCTTTGACTCGAGCTGTCAAAGCCGAGCACACCTTCCCCCCATCCCGCATCTCCTGATGCTTTATTTCGGATTCCACCAGCCCCGGGCAGCGGCCGCGCAACCAGAGCGGACCCGCTACACTTCAAGGGAAAGGACAACGACACCGCCCTGCGCTCGGGCAGGTGCCCGAGCCCCCAAAAACATCCTCCTGGGGATAAAACCCACCCCTAAGCTCTGCTGCCGGGCGGGACACACGACACACCGCAGGGCAAATACCAGGAGCCCCGCTTTTATCGGGAAACACCTGGATTCCCTTGCAACACTCCAACAGCCCGAGAATCCCCCCCGCGTTTGGCAACTTAAAAGTTGGCAGCGCTAAAGACCCGGCGGCGGGGTCCGCGTTGGGGCGCACCCCGGGACGGCGGGGATGGATGGATGGACGGATGGATTATGGATGGGGGGATGGATGGATGGCTGATGTCCTAATAAGGATTCGGGAGCCCGAGCTGCCCGTTATCCCCGGGAGATCCCATCGGTCGAGCCCAAACCCGCTCCCGGTTTCCCTCCTCCGGGAGACCCGCGCAGAGCGGAGGGAGCGCCAACCCCGCTCGGGACCCGGAGAACGGGAGCCCCGAGCTCCTGCTTTTCCCCCGGGACAGGAACCACAACCGGGGCCTCCATCACCCCCATCCCCGCACCAGGTGGGAGCCCGAGGGGACACGGAACCCCGGCACAAGTTGGGCACCGTGCAGCTCAGCGGCCGCAAGGCATGAGAGGCCACTCCACCTAAATAAACAAACCAACCGAGCTCCGCGGGCATTTTCGCTTAAAGTTTCCCCGTTGCTCGCAACAACCGGAGGCTCGGCGGCCACGACCCCCTCCCCTCCCGCCGCCTCCCCGCAGCCCCCCGGTACTCACACGTGCCGCGGCCAGCGGGGCAGGTCCCGGGGCAGGGCGGGCATGGCCAGCCCGCCGCAGCTCAGCGTGTCCCCGCCGCAGGCACAGCCCGCG